>SMGU01009006.1:0-15521 GCA_004348175.1 Puccinia novopanici
TTCCCCTTTTTTTTTTTCTTTACGCTCGGTTTTTTACTGTGTGGGGTTTTCGTGTATGTCTTCGTGTAGCTCTAATCCCCCCTCCCCCCCCGGGCCTGGGTAATATAGATTGATCAATCATCCCTCTGCTCGGCTCGTCATGTGCGCGCCACACCGCTGCTGCTGCTGCTGCTGCGAGGGATGGGGAGATGTTGGCCAGGTATTTGAGGGCAGTTGATGAACTGCTGATTGGGGCTTGCAGATTTCTGTACCTTTTCTGATGGCGTAACAAGGTCATTGGGTCGGCAAGCATCACATGATGGCGGGCGGTTCCAGCCAAAGGAAATCTCTGCTCACCATATATTAAACTTTCCTGATGCACGTTACAAGCAGCAGTTCATCAACAATTTCTTTGATCATGGTGTCTAATGGTCGGTTCGCATGAAAGGCCTTCGCAGCCCATGCCATCACCAGGTCGCTGGGCCGCAGACTTATCCATGATTGGTCACTGCCAAGCCTGGTGTGTTTGTTTGATAAATTAAACATCAGCACATTGAGCAGCGTTGGGAAAAGATGCTTTATTAAGCCTATTTGTCTTTCTTGAGCTGGCTGATAGTTGCCATTTGAAGGCACTCCAGCCACAAGTGAGGTTGAAGGGAAGTGTTGAATTTCTCTTTTTTTTTTTTTGTTACTCATTCCTGAACTCCCCTTCTTCCTTTCCATCATCAATAACACTTCAAATTATCGTAGTAAACAAGACTCTTAGTAGCATGATAGTAATGAGAGGTCACAGCTCTGTAGGCAATGGGCCTTTGTCTAGTAGTCATCTTCCATTCCTTCTAGTCTCAAAGAAATGCTTCATTGATTGTTTGTTTGTGATTTTATTCATGATGTTTTTTTATTCATTCCTCAACCACAACTTGATCAGTTTGTATCTAGTCTACTCAATCCTAGCTAGTTACAAGCAACAACACCCATGCTTTCTCACTCTTTTTCCATTGATCAGCTTTTCCAAAAGGATCTTTGACACATGACCCACCCGCTTTGAAGGTGCACTGGCATTGTGAGGACATCAGGGTGGGTTGCACCTTCAAAACCCACACTGCAGGAGTGGGTCACACTTTGAGAAATTTGACCAAGGTGAGTCACATTGTCAGCCTCTATGCTACTAACCAAGTGATTTACAAGCACTGGTTGTACTGTGCGTGTTGATACGTGATGATTTGGTGAGATTTGAGGGAATTCCTGTATTAATAACTAAGATTTAATTTAATTAGTTTCAAGTATTTAAAGCTTGTAGAACCTCTTCTAAACCTTAAAGGGAGGGAAATCCAGTGAGTACTACATGGATTCTTCCTGCTGAGACAGCTGGGGAATATTTATTGAGTGTAAGTAATAATACTTACATGCAAGGTGGGCCTTTTACAAGGGCTGGAGTGCAAATAAAAACTTGGGGAAGCAGTTTAAATGTACTTCAAGACTTGTACAAGTCACTACAGAATGATTCAGGAAGACAATTGGCAGTGTAGATGATGGTGAATGTGTGATCCAGTGGCAAGGACACTATACAAAGCTTCTGGGATAATTTTAATAACAATCCAGGGGAGTGTGTACAGTGCCCTGACAAGAGTTAAGGGCACAACTGTTTTCATTCCACAAGTTCAACCACCACAGTTAAAATTAAAATTTCTGGTGAATCAATGCAAAGAGTTTCAAATAATGATTATGAAGAAATATTTTGGAAAAAATAAAAAAATAAAATTTGTGAATTTTTTTAATTTTTTTGCTGATTTTCAAGAATGCTCAATATGCATTTGAAGCACCTAGAAAAATCAGAGATTATAGCCTGGAATGTGATTAGAATGATAATAAATGAAAAATTTTTGAACAAAAATAGTAAGGCAAATTTAGTGAGCAGTGAAATAGGACCAAAAAATGGAATTAAAATACATTTTGCACTGAAATCAGATCTAATTCAATTTTCAGGCCTGTTTCTATGGCCACTAAATTTGCTTTGCTATTATGGTTCAAAGAATTTTCATTTATTATCATTCACATCACATTCCAGGCTGTAATCTCTGATTTTTCTAGGTGCTTCAAATGAATATTAAGAATTTTTGAAAATCAGCAAAAAATTAAAAAAATTCATGAATTTTATTTTTTTATTTTTTCCAAAATATTTCTTCATAATCATTATTTGAAACTCTTTTTGGATTGATTCACCAGAAATTTTGATTTTAACAGTGGTGGTTAAACTTGTGGAATGAAAAGTGTTGTGCCCTTAACTCCTGTCCGGGCACTGTACAACAATATCAAGGCTGGATGTGCTTTCTGATGGACTTGGAGGGCTGCGGGAAAATGCCAGCGGAAGCAGGTCCTTAAATATTCTCACAGGTGCCTCTGAGGTGCTCATGTGGAGCCTATGGAAGCTGATGGAAGACTCTGAGTTACTCAGAATTAATTAATGATGTCATAAAGCAGTGCTATGGCACAATCAGGCTATGCTATGATGCAATAAAGCAGTTCTATCAGGTCATTAAATTGAAGAGGCTATGTTTCCTATAATGAGATAATAATTAGCTTTAATTTATGTATCACATAATGGGACCTTATTGTGATTTAATTCAATTTCAAATCCTTCCTTGCAGCGCTTTCAGGTATCTATGGATACTATAATAATCTCAGGAGTTTTTATACTTTCAATTGTTAAGTTATAACAACTCTAAAAATATATACTTGCATATTTTGGGCACATCCAGTTTATTTTATTTTATTCTAATATTATGTTTTATTAAAATATAATATTTAGAATAAAATGTAAAATAAAAAGACAAAATGAGACATAACAACACAAAACTTGGCAAAACCAGACAAAACCTTTTAAGGCCATACAAAACTAGGAAAAACTTAAGTAGACATTTCATTATTAAAATAAGATGTTCAAATAAGGTTCTTGTAAATTTTTGTTATGTAGATAATAATTAAATGAATATGAAAGTATTATTATGGATATATTCATCAGGATAAAATATAGTACATGTTATGTTATATTGATTCAGATATTACAATAGCTTGTTACAGCTTATTACATCATTTATTATATTCAATTATCTAAATAAAATTTGTGTAACTACTTGGATAATGTCAAGTATTCTTATATTATCTCTGTGGTTGACACATCTTAAAAAATCCACCCCCAATGGTATGCCACAAGTACAATTTCAACCAAATCATAGGGAAAAAATGGAAATGGCTGCAACCTTGGCCATTTCAACTCAATCCAAAAAAAAAAAAAAAGTAATTTAAAATAAATAAATAAATAAATAAATAAATAAATAAATAAATAAATAAATAAATGAATAAATGAATAAATAAATAAATAAATAAATAAATAAATAAATGAATAAATAAATAAATAAATAAATAAATAAATAAATAAATAAATAAATAAATAAATAAATAAATAAATAAATAAATAAATGAAGAACTGAATGAAGAAATGTTCTGTTTTGCTTCATCTACTCCTGGTGTTCCAAAATGGAAAAAAAAGAAAAACAATAATGTGGGGGAGGTAACTGGCACAATAAAATCCTAATTTTTTTCCTTGTGAGAAAGGCTGTGGGCCTGTGTTTCTAGAGTGAAAATAGGAAACAGGTTGGTGTGTTGATTATAGTTGTATTTCTCAAAAAGAGACAACTATAACAAAAATGCTAGAATAAAAAGGAAGATGATTTTCCTTTTTGGTTTTTTGTTCCTTTTATGACTGACAGTTCTAGGACTGGAGTAATGCTAACAGTCAACCAAAATAGACTGCAGCAACTGAAGAGCAGCCTCCTCTGGATAAATCAAAAGAGGGAAAGCTGGTAATATGAGTATCTTTTCAAGACCAGTCTATATTCGTTAGGCAAAAATTCTCTATAAATGGAGAAACCTATGTGGTTTGTTTGATGATAAAAACCACCAAAAAACAAGAGGAGAGAAAGAGAGGGGAAATAAACAGGTGAGTAGCAGGAGTGGTTCAGGAACCACCCAGTGAGGAGAAAAAGAAAAGAGAAGAAGAACAAGTAACAGGAGAGGTGACTTACTGATAAGTGATAATGACACTGGTTGAGGGGAAGATGACTTAGCTGTGAAAAGACCTCTGGTTTCCTGGTGGGTGATCTGTTGTGGTTCTGGTTTGTTTCTGTCCTGAGGTTGAAAATTTTCACTGATTCTGGTTGAATCTGATTGGTTGAGAACAGCTAATTGGATATATTCAATTTGTTGTCAATCAAGGAAATCCACTTATTTTCAACCTTGAATATAGCAGGTACACAACACAATTATACCACACCTCATGTATTTTACATAGGTACAAAAAGAAGGAGAATCTTATGAGAAGCATAACTATGATTTATGAAAATTTCTTGTGATAATAAAAAAACATTCTTCAGAGAAAAATGAAAAATTCATGAATATTCCTTGTTATAATAAAAAAACTCTGCTCAGAGAAAAATGCAAGATTCATGAATATTGATTGTTATAATAATAAACCCTTTTGAGAGAAAAATAAATGAAATAATATCATTTACAGTTGAAGCCTTTTGGAAGGGCTTTCTGTCTCTAAGGCTGGCACAGGTCTTGGATGATTCCATCAAACAAGGAATTTGCTTTAGTAGAACATGTTGCCCAGAAGGTTGATGTTTGAAAGAAAAGCCCAGAACCTCTATCAAAGTTCAGGGTACCATCCTCCCAGAATCATCAAACATGTCAAGGTGCTGAAACAAAAATCACATTGCATGGATTATGGTAGGACCTGTTTGCAATGCAAGATTGCATAAAGTGTTCTTCCCATCAGTGTTGGACATCTTGACCATTCCGCCACCACAAATGTTGTTCACAAATCCACAGATTCTCCCAATGCTGAACAAGAACCACATGATGAAAAATGTGGTTCTCCCAGAATATCAGGCTGAGACACAGGAAAACCGCCTCTCCATTCTAGATTTTTCCAACCAGATCCCCATGCACCATTGATAGAGGTCCATCAGCTGGCTTGAAGTTCCCATTGAATTAAAGCTTTGTCAGCTTCCCTTTTATAAATGTGTCACAGGCAGGAAAATTAATTTGATTGAGTGTTCCTGTTACAGCCTGAGATATTCAACCCAAGTTTGAAATATTCATTTTGATCAAATATGAAAGCTTTGATTGAAGAAGCTGTACTAGTGAAATTAAATTTCTTGTGATTTTTGGTACATAGAGTGCATCCTTCAATGTAATGGTGTGCCCTGATGCCAGTTTCATCACTGCTTTACCGTGAGCAACAGCTAACAGTTTGCTAGATCCACTGCCAATGAATATACTCATGTGTGTCTGAGTTATTTTTCAAACTACTCAAGGTAGCTGAGAATAAGTTTACTGACTCCAGAATCAAGAATTTTGGTGAGTTCTTTTTCCAACTTGGTGGTAATTTACTGATAGGTGAAAGATGGCTTGACCATTGATTCTCCTTTTTGGGTCTCTGCCTTTTCTGAAATTGTGAGGTAGGATGTTTTAGCTGATTTCCTTGTGTATCTGAACTTTGGATTGAAGCATTAAGCAATTCAATTCTGAGTGTGGTGTGTCCAGTGTCAGACTCAAAAGGTGTTGTGAAGCCCTTTTGATGAATGGAGAAGGGGATGGATGAGGTGCAAACTCTGCCCTTCTATGCTATCAGAAAACAATTTTATTTATTGTGAGAGGGATATAAATTTGAGATGGCTGTGGACCAGGTGAGATGAGAGAGTTGAGAGTTGTTGATGATGATGAGTGAGGTGGGAGGTGATGATGGATGAGATGTGTGGTGTGAGTGAAACTGCTTTGATCAGGGATTCAACACAAGTCCAGGTGGTGAGAGGTTATGAATTGAATAAAGGGGTGTTGATTTGAGGTGAATGTGAATTGCCTAGTGGTAAATGAACCTGTTAGACTTAAGTCTTGATCAGGGCTTGAACCCAGGGCCTTATGAAAGGTTCATAGAGGGTGTTTGTGATCTAAACCTCTAAGGGCCAGTCACTTTACTTTCTTAGATCGTGAGTTGGTTTCTTTTTTCTCTTTTTGATTCTTGCTCTCTTTGCTATTTCTCATTCCAATTCTGCTCATTCTGCTCCAGGTTCCAATGATTCAACGATTAATATTCTCTTATTATTGATGGGGGCATCATAACCCCCATGGACTCTGATGACTACATGGACCGGCTCCTTATATATTCTACCCCCCCCCCCTTAAGGATGAGGTGTTGTATGAAGTCCGCGTTCTACTCGGACGATTCCAACTTCATCCCACCGGTGCCTTGGATACTTGGTGTTGGTGAGTTGCTCATTTTCCCAACAGCTCTCCTCAAGTACGTTTTCTACCTCTCATATTCCCTTCTACTTATTCTGTCCCCAGTTTCTACCTCACTCATCCCCTCCCAACTATTCACTCCGGCCTATGCAAGTGGCATGATCCGTTCCCACCACTCATCCCTCCTGCCCACAAGACAGTCTGCGATTGTTATAAAAGGTCTTGCCTCTTCAGCTTCTTGACCAATCACCAGCTCATCCTTCGCACACATCCGCTCAATACTTATCCATCTCCCTTCAACTTGAACACTGTCTCCAAGGCTGAAAAAAACACATCCCTGATCCACACCATGTTGACACCAATCACTCCCACTGCCGCCTCATGTGCTCCCACCTTGTCACCAAAAAATAAGAAAGTCAGCCACACAATGTTCTCTGGAGGGGGATTTGACATAATCAAGATATTATGTACCTGTGCATTCCTCCATAGTTTGCCAGGTAACATGATTGCTCAACTGACCTTGCCTCTTGCTCCAACTATACAGGGTCCTAACAACTTGAGCAATGGTCATAATTTTGGCCAATTCCATGACGTCAGCTCCATTCTGATCATGGTTCCAGGGGAAGGTGAATGCAATATCGCTCTTGACGTTTCGGGTTATGGTTCGCGCCAAAATATGCTCCTGGACAACATGGTCTACTCGCTTTATGGCCAATTGGTTCAAACATCCACGGATGGTGCTTTCCATCTGTTCTTCAAGCAACAACTAAGCCTGGCCATTGGGCCCAGCAAGCAATACCAAGGGAAAGAGGGCCGTCCTTCATTTTTGATTGGCAAGGTTTCGGTCTACAGATTTGGGATCATAGAAGAGATCACATGCATCCCCTCCACCACTTCGAAAGACCCTACGGTTTGTGATTTGCGAGTGGTCCTCAGGCACACCGATTACCACAACATTGCAAGTGTTATGTACTATCTTTGTATTTTCTCATGGATAAAGTTCTGATGCCTCTGCTCCTTATCAGGCTCGAAGAGTAGCTACGTTTCACGCAATCTACATTGTGCCTGCCAACAACCAGCTCAAAGGGACTTTCAATGGTTTCCACATTGGTGGCGAGGTTGTCTTATCCGGTTACATTAGTGGCTTTGACGAGAAAGAAGCTACGTGGGAAGTTCAAGTGAGTTTAATATCTCTCATCATGCACCCACCAAATTAGCCATGCTGCAATCCTCCCTCTGATCATTTCTTTGCATTTCTCTCCATTATGACAAAAAAATTTACGTCAGGTTATCTTGGTCTCTCTAGCCACTGGGAGCCAGTCCGCTGCACCTGTGGCAGGTTCTTCTGCGACCTCCTCAGCCACCGCCAAGAGAATTAATT
Source organism: Puccinia novopanici (assembly GCA_004348175.1). Classification (NCBI taxonomy): domain Eukaryota; kingdom Fungi; phylum Basidiomycota; class Pucciniomycetes; order Pucciniales; family Pucciniaceae; genus Puccinia; species Puccinia novopanici. Next base: position 7,664 of record SMGU01009006.1, read on the forward strand.
TGTGAGTCTGCTTTCCTACAACTGACCTGAGGATGGCCGGACATGGACCATTTACCAATTGCACCTCAAATACAGCAAACATTTTGGTAACAGGGCGGGCTCATCAGCGTCGGGAAGCAGCCAAAGCGTGACACCTGTCACCCCAATAGGCCAAAGCAGAGTGGATGTCGTTCCACCTCCCAGTTCTTCTACCACCAGATTATTGCCTGAGCCTGATGGTGAAGAAGAAGGGGAAATCTCTGATGGGATCCAATTAACTCCAAAACCTGCACCGGCCAACGTTCAAGTCACCCCACAACCTGCGTCGGCCCACCGAGACAAGGGAAAGAAAAGAGGTGCCGACTCGGCAGGTCTACCAGCCAACGGCAGATCATCCTTAGCTCAGGCCCAAAAACGCTTGCGGGCATTGGCCTGATCAGATTCAAATCATCTATTTAAGTTCTGCTCAACATACACAACGTCTTCTAAGCTGCATGCTTCCGTGGCATGTTTTTCTGTCTGCGCCCGACAATTTCTCATTCACTCAACACCCACATCTCAGCTATGATTATTCTAAATGACTCTCCCACATTTGCACTGTTATTGTACTTTGGTTTCTATCTCCTGCAAATAAATAATGAGTCTTTTCCTTCATCGCCCCACAACCATATTTATTTCTCATAGAAAAATGTATTATGCGTCTGGCCACATCCGGACAAGGGTGGGGTAACAAGTCTGAATTTTCCCATCCAAAATCATGAGCAAATCTGCGAGTAATCTGATTGGTGCTTCTCACCCCGCTTTCCACAGGTGATTTTGATTCCCCAACACATCTACCTACCTCTTCAATGGTGCAATGCTGCCAACAAGGAGCTCAACATCCAATGCACTACTAAGGAGGAAATTCACCACTTTGTTCAATCGGCGCAGAGGTAACACGTCCAGAGCAACAAATGGCGCCAGGCCGAGCACTGCCACTCTCCCTCTGGAAAACGTGTGAGGTTCCTCCCCAAGCACAACTGCAAGATGCAGGCGTCAAACAATGTATACGCTAGCAGACCTGCTGCCCCCGGACAGGCTTGCGGCACCAGATGCTGTATTGAATAATGAGGCGGAGCTGCGCCGGAAGGTTTTGGATGAATTTCCCTCAAATGTTGGACGGATGACCGACCCATGCTCTGAGTGTGGAGCCCTCCACTGGAAGCTTGAAAGGACCAAAAATTGTATGAATGCGGAGCGAGCGGCTTACTCTTCTTGCTGCAAGAAAGGGCGCATTGTCCTTCCTGTCAGGTACGACAACATAGAATATCCAGATTTTCTGAAATCTCTTTTGACTGGGGTAGACCAACGTGAGTCATCTTCGACAATCGACGTATGCGGTTCAGGGCAATAGTTGATGGCCTTTGATTCTTGACAACACACCCCGAACTTAATAACAGGATCATCAGCATTCCAATCAAGTCTGCGAGAAACGGACCACACCGTTTCCTTTGCTTCTTGCAGTACCAAGATAGACCGATCAACCCAGGGCCAACAAGGCATTTACACCTTCAGAGTAAATGGTGCTCTTTACCACGATATGGGCTCCGTCTTCCCTGATCATGAAGATGATGCCAAGTTTGCACAAATATGGGTAGTAGGTGGTAATGATATGGAAGAAGCTTCCCTGCGTGCTAATCAATCTAGATCATCCCTGGACCCGGCCCTCCTCTTGCAAATACAGTCTTACTTAAATGAAAACAACAACTACGCACGCTTTTTCAGGATGATTGGGCAAGACTTCACTCCTGAATCAGATAACTCCTACACGTTGATCAATCATGCATGTCGGGATCTGGACCACAAAGTCTACAATGCTCCTTGATGCTTGGAGGTCAGAGTTGTGATCCATAACAACAACCCCGACGAAATTGGCTCCAGAGATATTGTCTTAACACGCCATGGAGGTGGCTTGCTCCATGTCACTGACAATTTCAGTGGTTACTTGCCGATACAATACCCGCTCTTCTTCCCGCATGGGGAACAAGGCTGGGTTTACGGATGGCCAAGTGGAACTACTAGAATTAAGGTTCTCCCACCTCATTATGTCAGGTGATTGTTCTAATGTGGTGGTGTCCTTTGGGTAGATGCTCCGATTTCGCAGTGCAAGTGGTATGCGGCAATCATATTCGAACCCCCTGGCTGTTTTTCTGCCATTTTGAATGGCAAGTCTCTTCTCCAAGAGTTTGTCGACGATTTGTACCTCTGCGTGGAACGAGGCAGACTCAACTATTTCCAATTCAACCAAGCAGCAATCAAGGCGGATGTCTACAGAGGGATTCAAGAATTGTTCCGCAATGAGTTAGACGTCCAAGGACGGCGCATAATCTTGCCCTCATCCTTCTCAGGCTCACCAAGGAATATGCTTCAGCTTTACCAAGATTCTATGGCGAGTGTTTGTCAGTTTGGACCGCCGTCACTTTTCATTACAATGACCACGAATCTGTGTTGGCCTGAGATTCAGCAGGAGCTCAAGCCTCACCAATCTCCTAGCAATTGTCCAGATATTGTCACGAGGGTCTTCCGCCTTAAGCTTACATCCATGATGAATGACATCGTGAAAAATGCAAGGCTGGGGAAAGTACTTTCTTATGTCTATACGATCAAATTCCAGAAGCGCGGGCTACCTCATAATCCTCATCCTTGATCCGGTGTCCGTCCCAAGAACGCCGGAAGCTATTGATGCTTTAGTGACTGCTGAGATACCTGACCCAGTCTCTGAGCCAACTTTATATTTGATAGTGACCAAGTGCATGCTCCACGGCCCATGCAACTCCTCGAGCAACTGTTGGAAAGACGGCAAATGTAAAGAGGATTTCCCCAAGCCGTTTTTCCCCAACACTACGATTGTCAATGATGCTTACCCCCAGTACAGGCGTCGGGATGATGGCCGAACATTTGTCAAGCAACATCTAACAATGACTAATGGGCACGTTGTGCCGTATAACAAATATCTACTTCTGAGATACGAGTGCCACATCAACGTGGAAATTCCGTACGGGATAAAGGCCCTGAAATACCTGTTCAAGTATATATGTAAGGGTGTCGACCGCTCTTCCATGAAACTCAATAATGGCGATGAAACTGAGAAATTTATAAATGGCCGCTATGTTGGGCCATCAGAAGGTAAGGCTCTCCCCAGGTTTCTACCTCATGTGTTTGTTGGCTCATGGTCTATTCCTGACTCTCGCTACTCCAGCTGTGTACAGGCTCCTCCAGTACCCCACAAGCGAGCGGCATCCAGCCATTCAGCGTTTATCACTGCATGTAGAAGGGGATCATACAGTGTATTACATTGACGAGGACAGCCTGCGCAAGTCTATGGAAACAGGCTCAGCAGAAAGGACTATGCTCACGGAATTTTTTCGCCTCAATGAATCAAACACCCATCACTGCAAAAAAAACTTGATCAACTGCCTGCAGTTGACATTCAGCATGCTCCATCCAAGCTACCATCCAAACTCCACATATTTGCATATGTAGATTTTTTGGCACAGTCACTGTGCAGTGTGCACAGTGACTGTGCATCCAAGCTTGGTTGAATCAATATTGGAGAAAGGTTTGAGTAACACCACAAGCATCCTTAGAGTTTCAGCATGTCAACTGCAGGCAGTTGAGCATGTTTTTCTCACAGTGTATGGACTAGGTGTAGCTGCCCAATCCTTGCTTTACCAGGATATTCCAAAGTAATTCCAATGGGTGAAACAATCCAAATGCCTTATGCCGCGCAAACAAGCCTCCGATATGATTGGCCGGGTATACTTCAGCTCCATCAACGAAGGCGAGTGTTATTATCTTTGACTGCTGCTATTGAACCGGAGAGGGCCTACAAGCTTCGAGGATCTACGCACAGTCAACCATGTGACCTTCCCAACGTTTCGTGAAGCGGCCCAAGCATTGGGATTGTTGGTCTCTGATCACCATTATGTGAACACAATGAAAGAGGCATCCCAATGGATGACTGGATCTTCACTTAGGTTCATGTTTTGCATGATACTGCTTCACAGTACTCCCTCTGATCCCCTCCACATATTTGAAGCCTTCCGCCTGGATCTGTCTGACGACTTGCTTCACATGCTTCAATCTACATACTGAATACGATGCCCAACCAAGGACCAAATCAATTCACTCTGCCATTTTTTGCTGAACGGCATCCTTGCAGAGCATGGTAAAACTCTGACGGACGTTGGGTTGCATAATCTTCTGGGAAACACTGAATCTTGGGATTTGTTCTCGGCTAACACCTCTGATCTGAATTATCGGTTCAACATCATGCTCGAGTATTCCTGGACATGTCGGACAAGCTGAACGCATGTCAACAGATAATCTTTGAGGCAGTCATTGATTTGGTACATGCCTCCGGTTCCGGGTTGCTTTACATTGACGGACCTGGAGGATGCGGCAAGACTTTCCTTCTCAACACAATCATACACTACCTGTCTGCTTCTGCCATTGACGTCATCACTGTGGCTTTTTCCAGGGTTGCAGCACTGATGTTAGTCAACGGTATGACATCTCACTCCCACTTCAAGATACTGCTCAAGATTGACTCAACAACTCAGTGCAACTGGAATCCGCGTTCACCAATGGCAGAGCTGATCCGATTGGCAAAGGCCATTATATGGGATGAAATTTTGATGCAGAGCCGCTTCGCAGTTGAAGCTGTCGACCAATCTTTACACGACTTGATGGACTTTACCAAACCTTTTGCCGTCAAGATCGTCATTTTCGGAGGAGATTTCCGCCAGACTCTACCTGTAGTCGCGCATGGGTCAATATTCGATCAAGGAGCTGAATGCATGATAAATTCCCCACTCTGGGAACATGTCTACAGGTTTGAGCTGACTGAGAACCTGTGATTGCGCAGCGATTCTGATCCAGCGGTTGCGGTTTCGAATGCTAGCTTCCATGCCTGGCTCCTGTCTATTGGTACAGGGTCAAATCAGTCGGACTTTGAGGCTGAAATTCCTTTAACCTATGGTTCAACCTTCACCAGTTCCGATCCTGACGTTCTCCGCCTGAATGTGATTGCTGCAGCCTACAAGGACATCGAATCGATCATGGGCCTGCAAGATTGTGACCGGCTTGCAAAGTACTACTGTGAACGTCTTATATTGGCCCCCCTCAACTTGGATGTAGGGGCAATCAATGAATACTGCTCCAACATGTTCCCTGGCCAGTCTTATGTATCTGAGTCGGTTGATGAGATGGGAGACACAAGGCTCATGACTCAGACCAAGCTGTACCTGAAGAAGTACTGAAATCTTTCTCAGTACCCGGTTTCCCCAAGTCAAGGATGAAATTGAAAGTCGGCCTTCCTTTGATCCTCCTTTGCAATTTGAACCTCAAGAGAGGATTGTCCAACGGCACCTGTCTGCTACTGAAAGCAGTTTTGGACCATGTCTTATGGTGCCAGATAATGACTGGGAGCTGCGTTGGTAACAATGTCCTCATACCAAAAATCAAACTGATCCATGAAGCCAATCATGTGTATGGTGTAACTTTCTCTCCCTACCAATTCCCCGTCGCTAGAGCATTCGCACTCACCATTAACAAGGCTCAAGGTCAATCCCTCTTGAACGTTTCTGTATACTTGCCACGTCCTGTCTTTGGGCACGGGCAACTGTATATGGCACTTTCCCGGGCTAAAAACTTGGCCAGACTCAGCATCTCAATGACTGGCAACTCTGATTCAGAACCCACCACCACAAATGTAGTAAACCTTGATGTCATCAGAAGGTCTGCGTCTTGATCATACACACTCATGCAATCTCTCTTCTATTCTACATACAACGCTCCTCACATTTTCACATCATGTTTTGTAATAGTTCCTCAAAATATTCCTGCCTCTGCAATATCTGTCTCATGAAATCTTCCTCTGCCGTCCCACTCCGCCAGTTGGAACTCGGGCCGTGCTCAGAAATGAAAAATGTGACAACTTATATGTACTGATAGGTTCTTGGCTTGCCAGAATGAGAAATGAGAAAGTCATAAGACCGGACAGAAGCGTTCAAGTTCAGGTGATCCCGCGGCGTATCCGCCGCGGGATCACCTAGTTGTAAAACTATAATATTGAGTGACTTATAATACTATAGAGTGACCAGGCAGATAGTGTTTACAGGGTATAAAGACTAATAAGGGTATTGAAAAACAGAGTCGAGGAAGGAGATTTGTATTTTAAATAATAGCAGCTAATTAAGCTGAAGGTCAGACTATGCTGACAGCGGCCTAAAAACTTTCTCAGAGGGGCTAAAAGTGCCTCTGCAGGGAGACTGATGAGAAAGGCTAAATGTGTCCCTAATCAGGATCTGAATGGCAACAACAGATGAGATTTTTATTCAGCAAGAGAGGAGGAACTAACACTGCAAAAAAAACTTGATCAACTGCCTGCAGTTGACATTCAGCATGCTCCAGCCAAGCTGCCATCTAAACTCCACATGTTTGCATATGTAGATTTTTTGGCACAGTCACTGTGCAGTGTGCACAGTGACTGTGCATCCAAGCTTGGTTCAACCAATATTGGAGAAAGGCTTGAGTAACACCACAAGCTTCATTGGACTTTCAGCATGTCAACTGCAGGCAGTTGAGCATGTTTTTCCCTCAGTGTAAATAGATGTTTACAACTAGGGCTGAGTTGTGGTTCCTCAAGCAAATGTTTGAATAAATAAAATACATGCTTTTTCGCCGGAGAGAGTGAATGAGTGACAATATGAGAAAACAAGAAGAAAAGGAGGTGACAGGCAAATTTCCAACAAAGTTTATGTGTGAGATCTTGATACCAAAATCTTGTGAGGAAAGGGAAAAACAGTGGGAGGAGATCCTCCTTATATAGACAACAGATGAAAGATAGGGGCTATGCACAGGCTATGATTGGGCTATGCTGCCTACACATGATGCATCACTTGCCTGATCCCATTTCTGATCACCTGCATGATCATCTGCATGATCCCATGTCTGATCATATGCATGTCACATGATAAGGAATAAGGAATAAGAAAATCATGTGCCCAGATAAGATAAGAAAATAAGTATATAGTATGCCCCTGCAGTGCAAATCCACAAGATAAGAACACCTGACGTGCTGTGTGACTTGATTGAGCCTGTCACTGATCAGTTCCAGCTGTAATTGTCCTGTGTAACTGATATTGGCCAAGTTGAGGTGTCCATAGAGGCAACAGTGGGCCGCTACGCTACACTACGCTACATGGCCAATAACCGTTAGCGTAGCGCTTTTTCTTCTTCTTCCCAATTTGTGTAGCGTTAGTCGTGATTTTATTCCGCTACACTAACGGTTAGCGTAGCGGAAAGTTTTCCTTAAAATTTTTCTGTAGCGTTAGTTGAAAATTTTTTCTGCTAACCAACAGTTAGCGTAGCTTTTCTTCCGCTAACAGGATTTTGAAGAATCTGTAGCGTAGCTTTTTTGCCGCTACCAAATAGCGTAACGCAATCTCAGCTACGCTACGTTACGCTACACCGCTACATTACGCTACGCTACGCTACACAAGCTAACATCAAATTAAAACAAATCAAAATTTGACATATTGTATTAGAGCTGGAATGGAACAAAAATTATCAAGTATCTCAAAGAATTATTATCTTTCATTTCATTAAATAGATAAATTGAAATTCATCAGGTAGAAAGTATTACAAAATTTAAAAGGATTTGTTAAGAGAGAGAAACAAAATAATTATTTTATAACCAGTGATGCATTCCAGAGTTGTTGACCAGCTTAGTACTCTTGCAGTTACTATGCGTTGAGTGCCTAAGTTGATCAATAGTAATGCCTTCCAGAGTCGTTGACCAGCTTAGTACTCTTGCAGTTACTATGCTTTGAGTGCC
>SMGU01009008.1:0-11498 GCA_004348175.1 Puccinia novopanici
ATGGAATGCTTGATGATTCATTATACATATGTTAACCACTTGCTGCTTTCTCGACTGCGTAACGCCCATTCCTCTCAGTGCCTATGTCTGTCCTCCATTCATGATTGCTCCTCCTGACAAACAAAAATCCATCGAATAAATGAACCCTAATCATAAGCCCCACATTGAAGAACAGAAGCACTTAAAATCATCTCTCTTGATAGTATATATGCAATTTGTGTGAAGAGCTTTCTCTTTCAGTGTTTTCTAAATGCGATAATTGACCAAAGAGATCAGAGATAATATAAATAAATAATAAGATTGATAAAGAGGAAGTGTACACATTGAGCCAGGCTTATTATATACATAACGTATGAATAATAATAATAATAAGAGAAAAGACCACCAAAAAAGAAAAAAAAAGCAACACAAAGGATAGAATAGGGAAGATTAAGAAGAAAATCAGTTGAGTTAAAGTAAGTGTGATACAGGTATCGATTGAGAAGATTCCGATTTGCAGAAGAAGCTACACTTTGAGACACCTGACTCTCCTACCGAGACCGATGGCGACCCAGTCCCTGTTGGCCTCGGACCATGTCAAAGCGTTGACTTCCTGGGGCGCTGTGTAAGCCAAGATGGGTTCTCTGATTGTCTTGGTGTGAGGGGTCGTTGTTCGAGCGTTTGGTTGCGGTGGAGGCGGTCCTCCACCTAGTGATGGGACTCCGGAGAGGTCCCAGATTAGTACCTGACAGTCGTCGCCTGGGTAAAAGAAACAGTCCAAAAAAAAAAAGTCAAACCCTTGATCCGAGGAAAGCTTATGTGCAGAAGTATTGTCAAATCTCCGGGAGCTACGAGGGCACGAACCACATGTGCCAAGGACATTGCCATCCCCGCTCCAGGCGATTCCATTCACTGGAGCCTGGTGTGCCCGCAGGTCGACAATGGGGACCCCGGGAGCCCGGACGTCGAGCAGTTGAACATCGGCGCTGACGGCGGAGCAGACCGCGATGTAATTAGGGTCGACGGGGTTGAATTTCAGTCGGAGGAGGGGTGCGGCAGCGCCAGGCGCGGCGGAGGAGATGGACGGTGGCGCGGCGCCGTTGCGGCCGCCCTGGAACGGCCCGCCCTGCGCCTCGTAGAGGATCGTGGAATGGTCCAGGCTCCGTAGGTCGAACATCCGCACACTCCCGTCCGCCCCAACCGATGCAAAAATTTCCCGAGACGCACTCGACCAACACACGTCATACACCTCCCGGTCGTGTGCAATCAGCTGCGTGATCGCTGAATTCGACGAGATGTCCCACACCGTGCATGTGGTGTCGATCGATGATGTCACAATCAATGATGGATCAAGTTGCGACCATGAGAATGACGTCAGTGGTGCAGAATAATCGGCCTTGCTCTATTATGACAATGGCCTCGGTGATCGAGAGGGAGAGTTCAACAAGCGGACACCCCAGGGAAGAAAAACACAGTTTGGATCAGCCAGCTATTAATAAAGTGGTGATTCAAGATTCTGTCATAATCAGCAAGACACCATCAACTAATATTTAGTGTGTTTTCTAGTAGCATTAAATCTTTGATTCAGAATTAGTGTGTCTGTTGTGCCTTAGTAGGTACTCCAATGCCTTGAAGTATGACTGCAGATATATTTGAAGAATTCATGCCAAAAATTCAATGAGATTTTGAAATGTGCAGCGTATTTTTTAAAAAAAAAAAACAAATGTTGACCGCATTGTTATGAGTAGATCTTGATTTGGACACAGAGCGTCGGTTTGACATTTGAAATCTTGATCATTTCTATTGCGAAGTAAAGCCTTGAATAGATGGATAGACGGATAGGTCAAGAAGAGCTCACATTTGCCATCTGACTCCGGGGTACGAGCTGATATGAGGTTCCTTTTTGACTTAAGCCCAGGCGACGACTCTCGCTGACGAAGCCGGATGTGCGATCGTCCTGATCGGCGACGCCTTGAGCGAAATCCCAGAGCCGGATGCATTCGGAGCTGGTTGCGAGCATTTCGCGTGTCCGGACCATTTGGCCGGAGCTACTGCTAGCTTGAAGACTTTCGCTCAGTCGGATGGGCGAGAAGGCCAGGGCAGTAGGGGATAGGGATGGGGTGCGCTGGCCAGAGGATGGAATTGAGCGTGTGGTGCGTTGCTGAACGAGTTCATCGGGTCATCGTATGGATCGTAACTATTCGAACCTCCCGCATTCACCCCGACGATCGTCACATGATTACTAGAGTAGGATTCCATCGCGGTCCCCACGGCAAGTTTCAGGTCTGGCAGTTGATTCGGATGCGACTTGGAATTAGAGGACGAGCCCAAGGGCGAGAATGCCAGGGCAAATGTGGAGCCTGAAGCAGTTTTCATGAGCAGAGACCAGTGTACAATTTGAAGGCAGGAGTGGTAGCAGGACTTACTGGGTGACTCATAGTCGATCACTTCTGGAACCATGGAGGGTTGATTACTAGTCAACTGTCTAGTCTTTTCGGTTCTGTTTCTTGTTCGTCGAGACTTCTTTTTGGTCGTGAGTCGGGATTGCGAATGTCCGATGTTTTTGAGGAACAAGTTCTTTGGGGAGAGTGGTAAGTGAGTGGTGTGTGATATTGCGATGGGATTATATGACTGAGCTGTGATGTGATGTCGTGTTACATGTCCAAACTCAAACTGATCCAGCGGGGATATCCGGACTATGAAGCACCACAGCCTGGGGCACAGTAATACAGTACAGTTCTATAGGCTGGACACGCCAGAGCAAAGAAGAGGATTAGCATCAGATATTCGGGAGGAGATCTGAAGAATCTTTTCTCACTACGTGCCTGAGCCTTCTACATAGAAGAAACACTCTACTGGCTTTTTTCTGCTTGCACTTCAACAAACTGTTCAAACAGCAGAAAAAAAAAAAGTCAATCCTATGGAGAATATCATGAGGATGAGCTTAGACTTGATCAGCAAGTGTCTCATTCAGACGAATCAGACGGTGTCTGCAGAAAATACCGGACCAGTGTCGACAGCTTTCTGAGTGGAATGTCATGATGGCAAGACCAGCACACAGTAGGATTCTGCAACCCACTTTTTGTCTCAAAAAATATTAATTCTGAATGCTTTGAGTGAGAGTTGAGTTGATAAAACCTTGGAGAGATCAGTCAACACTGGAAGAAGGCTGAATTCAGACCATCTAACCCAAGGAGAGAAAGAAAGAAGAAACAAGTTCTATCAAATGGCAAACCTTCAGTTTGAATTACGCCAGGACGGGCATTTGGCTTTTGATTGGACTCAGCAAATTGGAAGCCAATATGTCACTGATCACTTGTGTCCTTGTTGTTCATGCCAGGCTCATATATCTCTTACTTTGAGCAGATCAAGACGGATTCTCATCCATGCACATCAAACTCCAATAGGGGGTTTCAAATATCCCCCAGGAGGCCGCGCAGGACCCAAAATCAGGAAAAATAAATTCCTGATTTTGGGTCCTGGGGCCCTGCCTTCCTGCCCGCCAAACCCCTCCAGGAGAGGCAGGCGCAGGTGCAGGAATGGCGGCAAAAACCTTTTCTGCCAACAACCATCCGGACCACTTTTTTTAACTTATTTTTTTCCACTTACAGATTACGACCGCCTACACCCGCCTCTGAGTACAACCCAAATCAAGATACCTACCCACCCTACCATCCCAAACCCGACCCCTGCAATCCAAACCCCACAGTCCAAGCAAAAGAAACCCCCAGTCTCCTGGGACAAGGAAAGTTGAACCAGCGGCAAGTGGCGAAAGCGATAAGATAGGCTTGTCCATTGGTGAAGATAAGGGTTGGGTTCTTGTGGAACCCTATTGTAATGAACCGTTGAATTATGACATATCAAATTGATGTCATGCTTATTTTTTGATTTGTCATCATGTCTGAGTTGTTCTTCTACCTGATGAGATCACCGGAGTCTCTATTGTTCCCTCCCTTTTCTCATTGGATGAATTCTCCTCCACTGGGATTCCTCCCATCTCCTCTTTCCTCAGAAATAAATTTTTACCATCTTTCAAGATGTATTGCTGAACTATGTGCGGCCCAATCCCAACATTGCGAACCTCAACATCACAAGAAGCAACAACATTGCGTCCGGCAATGTCACTAACCCTGACACTGGCGCACCAAGCCCTGCCAGAGGAGCTTCTAGGAGTGATTCACTGATTATCAAGGAATCCAATCCCACCCAGCACATGAAACGCAACTTGCAATTTTTTTTTTGCCAAGTCGTTTGGGTGCTGTACGGCACCTTTGTAGTGCTGTACGGCCTCATGACTTGACATTTTTTGCCTATTTTTTGCTGAGTCATGAAGTGTGAAACCCCCAACAAGGAATTAAATCCTCTTGTCGGGCTTTCTGGACCCTCGCTCCTGGAAGCAGGCGCTGGGTTGTGTACGGCGGGGACTCAAAGTTCCGCCTGTGCAGGAGATTTTTTGGCGGGGGATTTAATTTCCTGCGCCAGGCTCCTGCACGACCTCCTGGGGGAACTTTGAAACCCCTAATGTCAGGAGGAGCGCTGGGAGCAGGACCAGAAACAGAGAACATGAAGACCAAGAAGAATAACGAATACTGTGCAGGTTTCAGGGCGAACTTGATATGAATATGGAGACATACATGATTTATTGTGTGTATGTACTTTGGGTTGTGTCGAGAGGCTCAAGTGCTCACACAGTCGACCAGAGTCAACCATCTTCTTCATCGACATCTTTCGCAATTGCACAATGTATCACAACAGCAGAAGAAAGAAAGAAAAAAAAATCCCAGATTACAATAGGCAGATCGACTAGTGGACCTTGTTTCCATTCGAATTTCCATACACACAATCATTTGCCTTTTGATTGTTTGGTAACTTTTGATGTGCAAAGGGAAAACAATCTTTTTTTTAGTGGGTCGATGTGTAAATGTTTGACTTCTTCTTTTTCGTGGTTATGATGACTTTGGCTCTATAAAGATGAAATAGGAGAGGCCATAGCGAGCGTCAGATAGACGTGCTGCGAGCGGCTATAGGCCTGGCAGGGGGGAAATGAGAAGAGAAGGAGCAAGAAGAGGAGAAGAAGGTGAACATACACTTGCGAAGAAAGAACCAGCGGAGCTTGAGCCTGAAGAGGTCCAAGCGGCCTCTCTCCTGGCCCACCAGGCCTTGATATGCCAATAGAGCTTACGGAGCTGGAAGCGGGCGCGCTTGAGTTCATGTTTGCAGGCGTACCAGAACAGTCTACGGCGAGGAATCCGGAGGAATTTATCGCATTTGTCGCCCGAGCGCTTCGCTATGGTTACCCTCTTCTGGCCCACCTTCCGGGACCGAGGATGGCCGGCAGTGGTCCGGTTTCGTAATCTCAGACACTCGCGGACGAGCGCTGCTTCCTCCTCCTGCTCATTCTTAGGTGTTGTGGTGGTCTTCTTCCCCTTCCACGCCTTGGTCCATTGGTGCTCGCTTCCCTTCACCCCCCCTCCACTTCCAGCATCATGGGATAACACCACCACCTCCGTCTGAACCTTCTCCTTCTTCAGGATCGCAATAGGCGTGAAAGCGGCCGGTTTTGCCTTGAGGCTACGAACTCCATTTTCTGGTGCAACAGGGGTAGGACCCACCACCTGATGAAAAGTAGTCGTCAGGAGGGTCAAATAAAACAGAAGATTCATGTCTTTGATAAACGACGTTTTCTTGTAGGATAACAGTAGTCAAGGAAGAAAGTTGGCCGCCGGAAATTGCTCGGATTTCTCCTGGGGCGATTATATACACATACGGGTTGATCAAAACCTCTCTACGCAGCAAATTGTACGGTTCCTCCCAGCTAGTCGCTAGTTCCCCTCCTCATGATGCCGAGCTGCACCGCCTAGGACTTTCCCGGTATATACATGTGTAGGCGTTAAAGGCTCAATGACTTCAGTGACTAGTCCATCAAGTTTCACCAAGGACGCAGGTTATACAGCGCAGAGCCCCACAGACTCTGAATTCACCGTCACCTTGTTCTGACGAGTAAAAGCAGCGCCTTGAAGTGTTTTTAACTGATGTACGCAGTAAATACCAAGCGAAACTTCTGCGTGGCATCTAGTGGGGAGAAGGTACAGGAGGTGCAAGAGCGCAAACAAGGTAGGGGTGCGCTCGAAGGAAAGAAACGCAGAGGACGACCCTTAGTGTTTCTCCCAAAGATGTGAGGGGTGCTTCATCAACAGACACGAGATTGTTGCTCTGAGTATCAACCAAGACTCTAATCAAATGGTGTCACATCCTAAAATACAAACGTTAGCACAGATAAAATGTTGAAAAGATTGTACAGATAGTTATATGAACGTCTGTCACATGCTGATGGAGCGGTAAAAATCTCAGTGACGTCGTGCATTGTATTATTTTCAGTTTTCCCTTTGCTTTTCTGGCCAATATTGTGGAAGGTGGCGGGGTGTTTGTGATGCGACCTTCACTGGGGGCCTGAGAGAATATCGATTGGGCATATTGGGTGGAATGCTACAGCCCTTATGGAGGAAACGAGCGTCATCTTTTTTGCGGTCGCTCAAGCTGGGCACTAAGATTTCGAATAAAGCTTCTTCCCGTTCCCGGAAAGACGGGATTTGACTTATGCCCAAAGCCAGGGCGTTGATCCGATTTGCTGCGACTCTGACGGTGCTCAGGGGACTGCTGGCTGGATTATGTTTCGTGTCCTCTTCCGCAAGTGCTGCTTCCCAGTTAGTGCCATGTTGCAAATCCGTTTTAAGTCTATCAATCTTGGGCATGGCCACTTGCCCATCATGACTTGCGTTTTCCACCGCGGCCTCAAGGTCTTCTTGGGCCAAGGCTTGAGTGCAAGAAGCAATCAAGAATAACTGAGCAGCAAGTGGTCGAAGGTGAGGCGGGCAATCTTCGACTTTCAAGATAGATGGGTAGCCACTTCCCAAATTCACCACCTTCACGTGGCGATCCGCAGGACTCACAAGCGTCAATGAAACTTCTAGAATCGCAAGACATAGTGCACCAAAGTAGGCCCGAGAAAGTTGGCCATCAGTAGAGGTTTTAGATTGCAAGATTTCGAAGATTGCCGGAGTAGTGTAGAGGATGTCGGTAAGTGATGCATAGAGCGTTTCACGAATGATGCGTAGGGCAGGGTCGTTTTCCAGGGCGGAGTCAAGGGCGTAGAGAGGCGACGCATTTGATTGAGTACCAGAATTGGGGGCGGGAGGGAGGTGTGGAGCGGCAGGAGCGACATTTTCTTCATAAGCTGGAGGCGGCCGAAATTTGGCGGAAGGGATGACGGGGGCTGGAGCTCGGACGTCATGACCGAACTGGAGAGCGTAATCAAGATCTACAACCATTCAACAAATTTCCAAGTCATGTGTTAGAAGGAGCCAGTAAGCGTTCGAAAAATTCATCATTCCAAACTTGTAAGCAAGCGTAATATCAACGGACCTTGAGAGAATCGCTCTTGAAATGTACGCCGCTGTGAAATCTCGATGGCAATCGCTTTCAGATTTTGAGCAATAATCGGAAGGTCAATCCGAATTGGTTGGCATTGAGGTTCTTGGTCACAAATCATTCTGGCCAGATCGTGTCTCAGTTCGAGAGAGAGCGCCTTGATCTTGGGGACTAAGTACAGAGAAGCGACCAAATGCACAACTTATTAGTCATTTGAGCAAAGAGATGGGTATCGTAATCGGAGTTTTTGAGGGACAGAAAAAAAAACTGACCACATTCTGACCAGAGTAAGAACCAGTTTCGAAAAGATGCTGGACAGTTATCCGCATCGAGAGAGATCAGGGAGGTGGCGATAGTGGGAGGATCGCCTTCGCTGCGGAGGGCGGCCAAGAAGAGACAGATTGCCGGCCCTGAGATCTGTATATCAGCCTCAGCAGAGGCGAGAATGGCAGTGTCTAGAAGACGTTCGGCATGAGCTTGGGCCAATGCACCCTAGGTTTTGCGCATCCACCACCCGACAGTCAGCAAACCGGCGCATGAGTCGTCAGATGGGTTAGGCTTGAAATCCGATTTGCCTCACCTGAAGGAAAGAGTGGAAGGCCACGATAACCTGGAACCCAAACATGACCTCAGCATCTGCTGAAGATTTGATTGGTACGAGAGAAGATGGATAGAAAGCGGATGAGGACTAACCTGCTCCTCGGTAATATTAGTGTGTATCAACTTGCTGGACGACATCCAATCGCGAGTAAATGTGTAAGAGAACCAGCGACTGAGGGGAAATCTGGTTTTCAGTTGAGCTCCTTTTGCATGGTGCGACTGTAATCGTTCCTGGTGGTATTTTCCCCGTTGACGATCTCCCAATTCATAACTCTAACTGTATGCGGGGAGCGGGACTCTGCCGGCCGGGCCGGACCGCTCCGATTTGTGCATGGAATATCCTGTTGTATCCGCAAGCACAAAGCATGATCCGGAAACTCAGCCCCGTCAGGCCAGCTCTTGCTCACTAAATATGTATTGGCCTTCCATGGCAAGGCTGATGATCCATCACATCCCGGTCGACCTGGAGGCGAGCGCTAGCTCAACCCAGACCCCTCCTCATTCGGAGGGCCTGGTATGGCCTGGCGGGTGCAAGCGCCCCTGGCGAAGCGAGCCTCCGAAGGAGCGGCTTGCCACCTAAGTCCTCAATTTGGCCTAGAAGCTGTTGCAGCCTTTCCAAAACAACAAAATTCTTATATACAACTTCAATTATTTACGCAAGAACTGCAGTACTAGAGAGCTGCCTGATTTTCACAGAGTAGGAGGGGCATGGGTTAAGCTAGAAACGAGCGAGTGAAGTGGAATCTCGCCGTCAACATAAAGATATAATCACACCACTCAATATCCGTATGTAGAAGCCTTTGGGTGCCCAAGATCCCCCGTGCCGAGAGTGTGGGTGCGGTGCCAAGTGACCGCCGCGCCGCGACACTCTGACGTGGGCACTGCAAGCACTCCTTCACGGACTAGGCGCGGAGGGGCAGTCGAGATAACGAAGCCGGGGGTTGTTGCAATTCTTAAAAAAGGAGACAGACGCCAGTTTGACTTCTGCTATCAATTGTGTCATCGAGCGTGCTCCTCCAAGCAAATGGACGCAGTGTTGTTGGTTTCCAAATCACCTCAACCAGAGAACCAACGTGGCCACCGGCAGCGTGTTCCATCGAATTACCTTGACCGCTAGGATTTCGGTAGCTGGGGTCACCCTGAGCATATCTATGACCCTCATCGAGTCGAATTAAACAAAACGTGCACTCGAAGCTCAACTGCGCCACGGCCGGAGCAGGATCTCAGTAGACTCCACAAAGCTATTCGGGCTTCAAATCTGCTTGCTTCTTCAGCCATAAAAGGGAGCGCACACCTGACCAAGAAAGACAGAACACCACAGTCATCGCCTTTCATTCATTCTTTGCTCTAGATACGAACTTCATTCCAGTGCCACTCACCCAGATACAACTTCTTCTGTCTACCACTCACCCCTATCAGTTGTGATAAACATTTCTCATCCTCACACAAAACACCAAGCTTTCTGAATCTCGACATGGCATTGTTCAACTTGCGAAGCAGTGTTGTCGTGGCTGCTACGCTACTGACCCTACTCAGCTCCACAAGCCCAGTGGTGAACCTCGCCCTTGAGCGAAGACAGTCCGACCAATGCAACCCGGATAACGTGGGCCTGAATCCCCACGATTGCAACGTGTAAGCCATTTTGTCTCTGAACCCAGGCCATTTGAATCCACCGCTTTTTCCAGCTGCATTGACGCTTAATCTGGCTTCGACGACTCAATCAACCCTAGCGCATTCTACAACCTGGGCTTCCAAGGCGAAAATAAAATTCTCAGAGGTCCAGGAGCTGTCAACAGTGCCTCTGGAAATTGCCGAGTATGTCACCTCACTATTGCTTACCAAGAAAAAGGGAGGCATGGTTTTGTTGATCGAGTCGACTGCTTCGAAACTTTTATTCTGGCTGAATTATAGGTCATTGTTGACTGCCCAGGTGGAACCGAAGTGTAAGTACAGAAAGCTTTAATCAGTTAAATTGTTGCTTGACATTATCATCTTATCCAACCTTTAAATAGCTCTGCGGGGCGACTACTAGACCAAGGTGAAACACCCGGAGGATTCACCAAACTGCAATCGATGTGTACCAATCAGGTAAGGCTTTCCCCAGCCCATAAGTTGCGGAGTTAGCTGTTGGAGGCAACCAGTTTTCTTAATCGTTTTTCTCATTTTCTATGCTCTATAGGGCCTAGCCGGACAAATATTCGTGAATGGAGGTTGCCAGGTCAGGACCGAAAAAGCTTGATCAAGAGCTGGGAAATTTTACAGACTAGGATGCTCCACAAAGACGGACAGGAGACTATATTGTTCAACTCTCTCAAATTCCATTCATTCATCATCAAACACGTTGTTGTAGCCATTGCACTTTCCAGTTATCTGCATCAATATTGCACCCCATGGCTCAATTCTGTCGAAACACTGTTACTACCATGCACAATGAAATAAATCAATAAATTTCATGAGTTGTGCCTGATCCAAATGTTTCCAAGTGCAATGGAAAAACCCATTGTGTCGGTTCCATCGCTTCAGAAAAGAAAAACACAGGTTTTATTTTGGACATAATACAAGTGCCTGGTATTTATCTTAATTCGATTTGCCTAAACTAATTTTTACTAGATTGACTAGTATGATCTGCTTAAACAATCTCAGCTTGCTGGCAGTGAAGCCTACAAGTTGGCTTCTCGATTTGCTGGAGACACACATGCTGCACCAAATACAATTTGACAATGACTGTAACCCTATGTGATTTTTCCAACAAGGGCCTTATATGCAGATATTTTGTATTCATCTGTGTTCCTAACAAGACTGATACTCATTGGACACATAAGTGGATTTTTCTAATCTGCATTTTGAACAAAACTTCCCAGCATTTTGGGAGCACTCTAATTGAGGCGATTCCATAAACTTCCCAGAATTCTGAGAGCACTCTGATGGAGGCAATTCCATAACCATTGTTGCATGCATATTTCTGCAAGATTTGTTCCTCTATTGGTTGGAGTCAAATTAAATCAGCTTGGGAGACTGTAATCTCACTGCAGGCATACTACCCCCTGGTTTTTACCATCAATTACACACACCCTTTCCATTTGAACTTTTTTTGTTATTTTCAGCTGAGTTCTCTTTTTTGATTTTTTTAAGGAAGGAAGAAAACAAAGTGCGGAATCTGCCAGCATAAGCTGAAGAAAAAGTTGACAGCAAGGAGAGCCTTTGTTCAAATCAAGACTGTACAGGGTCAAGTTTGAGTCTGTTGGAATTTCACCCTTTGACCCTGTTCTTGTTTTCTATTCTCCTTTCCCATTTCACTCATTTAAACTTTCCACTCATGAACTTGTGTTTCATTTTCAATATGCACCCCACTGAGAGACCCACAACTCAGCCAGTTTTAGTTAGTACCTTAAAAAACTCCATGTTTCACTTAATGAATCACCATCAGTTCTTGACCAAAACTGCATCCAGTTGTTGGCACTTCTAGCCCCAACAATCTGCACTCATTGCTA
>SMGU01009012.1:0-11287 GCA_004348175.1 Puccinia novopanici
AATAGAGTTTTATGACTTGTGACGGGGACAGGTCCCTGTGAGAAAAATTATGTGAATTCTCTTTATGATTTCATTTCCAAATTATGAATACCATAATTGTGGAACTAATCTTATAGTTAATTTTAGGCACTCCTTTTATATAATTAATTCTATTGATATATTATTGTCCAAGGGATAATAATCAGACTAATTAATAAAGTAGAAGAAATAGACAAAACCTGGCAAAACCTTTCAAGGCCAGACACAACCAAACCAAACTAGACAAGGCTAAATAGAATAGTTCCTATGAATGCAGGTACTTGGGAATGGCCTTCAAGGTAATATATTTCTATGTGCCAGGTAGAAGAAAATGGACAGAATTGTTTTGGAGGAAAATTCAGCAACATGATGATATTACATACCTCTTGACTGAGCCTAACTAATCTGGCTTAAATCTGTTTTGCTCACATTCCTCTGTTCCCCTCACCCCTATGTAGTGACACATACCTTTATATCAATATTATAGATATAGATATAACGCATCAATTAGAAGCAGATAGTAAAGCTTCACAGTAATGTGGAGCAATGAAGTACAAAATCATCATTACCTTTATTTCTCTTCCAAATAGAAAAAAAAAAAAAAAAAAAAAAAAAAGAAAAAAAAGTGTAATATCACCCTGATAGAAAACAAAAAGTTTATATATAAAGGGAATTATAAAGTGTGCTAACATCACAAATATTTAAATGGGCACGTTATCAGAGAATGGGAAAGCGTGATGACGACGAGTGTTTTAGTGTGCCACGCGCAAAAAAAAACAAAACAGAACGAAGTCAGGTTAAAGGATCTCTTCATCCTCATCTTTGATTTCACTCGGCTTGATCATCCCAGGGATAGCCGCCTGTTCTTGAGCTTTCGCAGCGGCCAACGCCTCCTTGTCTTCCTGGAACAGATCATGATGTTGGCCATCGCTCGTGCCCGAGTACTCGCGCAGGGAGATCAAGAAGTCCCTCAGATTACTCTTGAATCGCGCCGCATCGCTGTACGTTTCCGAGCACCCAGTGATGAACTGCTGGATAATCAATCTGTGACGACGGTTGAAGAGGAAGATAGAAATCCGAAATCAGTTATGTCCCTCTTGTTATCAACCATCGGGGATATAATTTATGTGAAAGTATACTCAACGGTTGGACGTGTGGGAATGCCGTGCTCAAAAGGTTAAAGGTGTATTCCTTTAGGAATCGCGCGTTGTCCATAGTTGCGTCATGCTCTGCTGGGTTGAAAAGAGGGCCAGCAATCGAGGCGCTTTCGACTAGACCCCACATTCGGGCTAAGACTTGGGACTGGCCTTTGAAACCTGATGAGCCGAAAAAAATAAAAACAACACTGATCGATTCATGTTCCATCCTTTTATCATTACATCACATCTGTATCCCTAACAGATCTTACCACTCTTGTGATCCGCGTCAGTCAAGACGAAGAAGATATCTTGCAGGATCCCCAGGTAATACTGCTGGAAAAATGCAGCCGCTGTGGGGGATCTGTGTGAGTTGATATATTCGTAAAGAGCTCCAAAAGAATTCTGCAGGAAAGGCCAAGGTGCACAGAGCCAAAAATAAGGGATCAGCTCATCAGTCATCTTACCCCTGATTCCAAGAAGGGGACATACGCCAGTCCAACGTCTGCAATATCTCGAGTAATGTGCTTGATGGCCCAGATTACACTGTCCATCATCAGCTTAAACCTGTTGGGTTCCAGAGCCAACAAAGCTGTTGTTTTTAACAGATTGGTAAATTTTGTTCGTATTAGCAGTTAGCTTGTTTTTTTGATCGGTGCGGGCCAAGTTCAGCGGAATCAAAAGATTGCTAACCTGTGAAGCAACTAGCATTGATGGCACGCAGTAACTTGAAAAACCCAACACGATGTTCTGGGAATTCTGAAAAGTCTTGGTTGATCATGGTAAGAGTAGGTTCAAAGACTAGTTCAAGGATGGCAGCGACTTTTCCTGTTAGTAGGGGCTACATAAATAGCAGATTTAAAGCAAAAGCTGGAAGTGAGCAGAGTTGCCTGCCTAGAAGAAAAAAAGAATGAGGATACTGACACCTAACCGCATAACGATTGTAGAAACAACGTTTAGAACTTCGGCATCTCTTGCTGCGGGAATGTTGCGGTTGTAATCACCCAATACGGCATCCAAAAGTGGCGGTAGAAGGGTGTCGTTCAAGTTATTGAGGTCTTCAGCACGTCGGATGTGAGTGTCCACCAGTTTTAAGATCTCCTTCTTGATTGTGCGCAGTCCTCTGACTTTAGGCGTTTTTGTTGCGATGATACCCTCGGCAGCTACTGTTTCACTGATTATACCGGACACTGCTTTGTACAACCCTAGCATATCCATGTAGATTCGCACGATTTGCGGCTGGAAAAAGGAGCCAATTGACATGCAAGCTGATACGTTGCATTTAAGGACGTTTGATAATAGCTTGATGTTCTCTGGGTTGGCAAGAACGTCAACACTGGCAGCCGACTGCTGCATCAGACGATCCCACTGATAAAAAGAAGGAAAAGTTTCTTTCAAAAACTGAATCGAACGAGTCGAACCGAACATGAAGCTTACAACTGCATTAGGAGCACGCATGAGACCAGCAATCAAACGTTCCTGAACGGGCCTGTTTGGTTGAGCGGCAATCATATGACCCACGGCTTCATAGAATGTATGTATCTGGGGGAGTCAAACAAAATCAGCTTAGCCGAATATTATTTGGAAGGATAATGCCAACCTGCTGTGGGGACAAGTCTTCCGTGATCTTGTCGAGGTTTCGCACGATCTCATCTACAAATGGCTCCTGTTCACCTGGTTGCTGCGTGATAAAGTGCCGGCGACATTTCTGAGCAATTTTGATGAAGGTATCGCAAGCCATGTCCTGTACCCCTGTAACATTCAGCATTAAGAGTTAGCTAGGTTGGAACATCTGCCTTTTGCTGCAGCGCACGCTGAGAGAAGCTTTACCTTCGTGGGTTTCGTGCATAAACTCAAATAATTTGTTAACCACCGTTTTCAGAAATTTCCAATGGGCTTTTAAAAAGCGAGGGTATTGCCCAACAATATACATGATGTCAGATGCAACGATGGCTTTGTTATCTTTCCCACGTTCAGCTCAGTGAGCCCAAGAGATCCTTAATCACAGTGACCAAAAACCGCTTTTCGGATTCCTCATCTACACCAAGACAACGGACATGCGGTCAACGAAAGAACCGATCAGGTGCATGAAGAACACTTACTCATGGCACCGGAAATCGAGCCAATCGCCCAACATAGTGTGTTGCAATTGTTCCATGACCATTCAGAACCGTCAACTTGTCGAGCAAGTTTATTAAGCATAATCTCTTCGGTGTCAGGAACCTGGATTCTACGTTTGTCAGCAAGTGACGCATACAGATACAAAGCAAATGCTTCAAGGGAAAGAAGAAAAAGCAATGCTTACGTCTAAATGAGTCAAGTAAACCAAAACCTCCCTCATGGCCTTGTACAGTACAATAGTGTCCGTCTCTTTCAGAAATTCGCGCACAACTTCGCCCTCGTCGTTTTCCACCACCAACACCTGTAAAACGCACGTAAAATCAGTGATCAGGAAGCGAGACACGGCAGCTTGAAATGACCGAACGAACCTCTTCGGGTTTGACCATTTTTTCTATGAACACTAGCCGCAAATTGCTGCCCCCAGAACACTTTTTCCGATGGTAATGCAGAACCGAGGAAGCAGTAGTGTTGTATGAGACGGACCCCGTTTCGGCCCTTCTTTCCTTGGTGAACATGGCCGTTGGTAAGGCCGCACGGGCCAATGACTGGGAGTTCAACGATGTGCCTTGCAAGGCCGCCGCGTGACCATAGGTGGCTGAGTTTGAAATTTGGAGAAGTAAGCAGCCTAGAGTGGTGGAAATACGACTGCTGTGCATTTTGATGAGCTATATGTGGAGAGAGAGTAAAATAAATAAAAATAAAATAAAGAGCAGCTGCATGAGAATATGCGTGTGCGCAAAGTTTGGTCAATCGGCCACTGAATAATTCATAATTCTCACAGTAAATCGTGGTGCTGCGGAACTTCCAGAAGTCTGCTGTTCTTGAATAAGAAGCTACATAGAAACACCGCCAGGGCCATGACAAACTCCTGCTCGTATTGAGGTTGTGAGTCCCACATTTCCTTGAGGTCGGTGTTGGGAGGTAGGATGCGGTTGACTGATGACATCACCATGGTGAGCAACAAAATGAATTTCGAATCGTATTCTGGTCCGGCATCCTTTATGCAGCCAATTTCAGCTAAACATCTTAAAGTGATATTACGATATTGCCTTTCTTCAAGATACTAAGGTGTTACATGTGGAATATCATGACATTAGCTGGTCTCTGCAGTCAACAGGCCGGAGCATTAAATTCACACGTACCCTGTTGATCAGGTGGTCGATCAAGCTTGTCTCGAAGATGTAGCCCAACGGAATCCAATTCAAGAATCGCAGTAATGTACCCAATGTCGCGGCGATGAGACTAGGCTTCGTAGCTTTCTCCAAGATTTCACTGTCAAGATTTCAATCATGATTAATTTCGAGGGAGTGACCAGCTGGGTGGAGAAGTTATACTGACTTGCAGAGTTGAAACACATCGGCAAATTCATTACACATCTGGTTCTTGAGGGCTTTAGTTTTGGCCTGGGTCATCTGATCCGCACTGTAGTCGAAAATTTCTTCAGAGAGCAGTTTGAGGATGACCATGTTATTTTCGCATAATGACAGAGATGTTCGTGACGAGGCAATGATTTCAGGAATAAAGCCAGGCCAGTTATGAGGCCATTCCTGCTTCAGAATCTAAGTAGGGTAATCGTATCTAGTTAGCAGGGAAATGTATCCGATCAAGTTACACAGTGCAACACTCACTTGAACCAATATCAAATTCATTTTATTGACGAAAGCCTTGTCTTTTACCATCTGTGCCTCATCGCGGGTCATTTTGACAATATAACCGACGATGAAATTCTAAGACATCACGAGAGATAAAATGGTCGGGTGCTAAGCACCTGCGGTTTGGAATAAGCTTCACGAGAACACTAACCTTGATACCAGACCGTTGCGTTTCAGGAAGAGCTTTCCACTTGGTTGTGATGAGCTATGCGCGGGTGGCGGGATAGTGGAAAGATATGAGTCAGGAGAGGATGTAGCATGATTTGCGGAATTAACTTAGGGATATAATTTGCGAGGACTAGGATGACAAACCTTATCCATAATTTGAAGGGCAATATACTAGCATGATAGAACGATGAGAGAAAAGAAAACAGCAGTCATCACGTCAGTATTGAAAACTCGATATCCAGGTTCACCGGGAGTGATGGGACGGGCCGGACGGTATTCAAGATTTATGAAGGGTAGATCCGGAAACGCGTCCACCAAATGAGGTGACCCATTTATCGCCTTGAACATCTCAAATTTACTGGTACCTACCTTCGAGTTTTGAGAAAGGCTATTTTCCAATATCATCGGAACTTT
This sequence comes from Puccinia novopanici, assembly GCA_004348175.1. Taxonomy (NCBI): domain Eukaryota; kingdom Fungi; phylum Basidiomycota; class Pucciniomycetes; order Pucciniales; family Pucciniaceae; genus Puccinia; species Puccinia novopanici. The sequence goes on from SMGU01009012.1 coordinate 5,510, forward strand.
TTGCCACGAATCGGGTAATTCTTGAAATTGGGCAAGAATGGCCATGGCTTGTTTTTGATGCGGGCCTTGGGTGTTAAACGCAGCCTGAACGACTTGATCGATTAACATCGGATCAGAAACTGGGTTTAATAACTCTTCCATTGCGTGAATCGAGAGGTTCGGATGTAGGACGAAGCAATGTGGCGCAAGGGCGAGTCACGTTCTTGAAAACAGGTTGATTGACGCCGGAGGGAATACGAGATCAGAGATAAATTTTTGACAATTCCGGTTTTCTTTTCTTTTTCTAGTCTGAAGTTTTCAAAAATGGGAGGTGTTGATTTGAAAGGAATAAGTAACGGTTAGTAGTAGATCGCGCGCTGCCTAAATGAACTTTTTTTAATTGCAGTAGATAGATGAGAAAACTCACGTTGAAAATTGGGAGCGACCAGGATAATCGTGAATGGATTCGATTGATGGGACAAGCGAGCAGATGAGCTTAAGAGACCGAGTATAATTCGTGATCGGGTGGGGAAGAATATGTATAATCAGTGAAGCAATCGAGCACAGTCCCTTTAGGATGCTCGTTGTTCGGACCAGGAGCCTAGATGAGTCTACCTTTGTTGCCGGATGTCGCAGCCGATGCCGAATGAAAGGGAGAGGTCGGGTTAACCGATGGGTTTGTCAGGGTTGTTTGCTCGTTAAGCTGGTTGTTTCTGATTGGTTTCTGGTGAAGGGGGCTCTTCAGAGTAGCAACTTGAATGGATAAGACAGTGGATGTTGTTGATGGTGAAGAGGCTGAAGGGAGTTGCACCTCCGGACGGTCAACAGGCGGCCCTTTATGTACGCTGCTCAGCCAGGCCGTGACAGGGAGTGAACAGCCAACACGATCAATGCATTTTTCACAAGTCCGATTTACAGGAGAATCCAACCTCGCACCAGCCAAACAATCTATCCATCATCCAACCAACCTGAGCCCATAGCAACCGCTTACTATTTTGCTACAACAGCCGCACTCATATGCTTGCTTGCCTTCAAATCATCGCTATTAGGAGGCAAGTTGATTCTGTGTTCTACTTCAACAAAACGTCACACCTCAAGATAAGAGTGCACACCTTGCAACAGCATAATAGCATCCAATAGATTTGCTTCCCTGCAGGCTCCATGATGCACGAATATGATTCAATACTTTCCTTTATTTAGGAGAATCCTCCCTACCAGCAAACCTAACCGGAATGGACTCATCCCAGTAAGCTTGGGCTACACTCACCCTACTTACTAGGGGGGTTCACAACAGCTTTTTGGTTTGCGTTCAATCTTCCTTATTAATTTGTACTCCACATTCTAGCTTATACAGAATGAATCTAAAAAAGCAAAAAAAAAAAAAAAAAATCTAGTGACTGATACATCTTTCTGATATGTTGGTTTGACCAAGCTGATAGGTCAAACCTGGAGGCATCAGTTATGTGGTCAATGACATCCTCTTGATGTGAGGTGTAAAAACTGAGTGAAAGTCATGTTAGAATTTTTGTCAAGTCCAAAAAAAAAAAAAAAAAGAAAAAAAGAATGAAATTTCTACCAAAGGTCAAAAATTCATGAGAATCATTTGGAAAAACAAAAGCTGAATTGTTACCACTTACTGGACTCATATAAGCATCCTTATAGCATCTCCACCGGGAGAGCTATTCTGCATGAGCTAAAAGCTTCCTCTAGCTCCCGTCTGCAGCATTTTGCCTCCCGCCAGTGCTGCAGCATCCAGCAGGAGTTGTTATCCTGGCAGTCAAAAGTAAAATGTCACGTGATTTTTGCCGGGTGTGTTGGGGTTGTGTAGATATTGTTGGCTGTGGATGAAAGGGATGTCACAAAAAGTCCGGGAGGTAGTGGGGTGCCAGGCCTGGCAACCCGCTACCTCCCGAGCAAGCTCCCAAGGCAAGTAGCACCCCGGCTAGCACCCCCGGTGGCTGCTGAATTCGGGGCCGCGGGAGCTAAATGTGGGAAAGCACCCGGGTTTAGCTCCCCCGGTGGAGATTCTCTTACAAATCTGTGTAGAGAACATAGTTTTTCCCTTGTTTGTGTGTGTGGCCAGGAACAGATAGTGGGTACAGCATTCATCAACTTGGTCATGTTCTGAGCAATAGTCAGGCTTGGAATCCAGCCATCTTAAGGGCATGTCCACCCTGATCCAGGGTGTTATGCTAGGGAAGAAATATAAACGAATTTTAAATAGTTTGAGTGCAACCCAGGTTAACCAGCTGCAAGCGCTCAACCAAGTTAGCTTTTCTGGTAGTGTTGAGTCTGAGAATACTGTCACAGCAGTTGATATGACTCCAGATGAAAACAACCCAGGATTTGAAAATTTTCACTTGATATTTATGTTTGGATGATCAATGTCAAGGCAATCATAACTCTGATTAAAAAAAAGGATGAAATGGATTGCGCTTACATGCATAACCAGGAACATCCCCAGCCATGAGGCCAAATTTTATCTTTGAAAATCTTCACTGCCATCAAGCCTTACTTGGCTGAGCTCATGCTGGTTAACCTGGGCTTTAATCAACCTCATCAAATCAACTAAACTAATCTGATGAATAAAAGGACGACATTTAGCTTGGATTGATGTCAATAAGTTGATTTCAACAATATGTCAGGTTGGTTGGATGATTCTCAGATTAAATTTCAGGGAGAAAATTCAGACATAAAATATTCAATTTGAATGAGTCACCCAGGGGCTAACATTTGTTTGAAGGCAGATGTAGATCAGTGAGATTGAAACCTTTTTTTAGCTTTAATGATGAAGAGTGATGCTGGCCTCTCAAGGCATCACCAGGACCCCAGATAGCCCTGGCAAGACACCTCATGTAAACTTTGGGAAATCCGGGTTTTGGATACATCAGAAAATCCAGTTTCGTCATGGCCAGATTGGATTTAGATATGTCCTCCATCAGGACCTTTTTTTTTTTTAAAAAAAAAAAAAAAAGAAGCAAGTCTAATTTAGGATACATTGCACATCTGGAGCATTTGCAGCATAAATATCAGAGACAGGCCATTGCAAAAATGCTTCTTGGTCATGAATAACAATCATCTTCCTAGTCACAAATTATTTTGATGCCTTCTGAAGGTTTTTAATGTTATCCTCAACACACTTAATGTACAGTGGATCACTCATGGCCTATATCATTGGATGCAAACCTGATGGCACCCAAAAACAGGCTTAATTAGGGTCTGGCTGAGTGATTGAACACTTGGCAGGGGCTCTCCGGGGTCCTGGATCACCCTTATCTGTTTGATGGGTCTTTCTTGTATCCTTAACTTGGGTTTTCAATTGTCACATGTGGAAGGCAAGAGCTGATGTACGCAAGAAGAGCTAAGCTACTCACTCAAGCGCGCGAGGACTCATAAGTGGACCGGCTCGTGTAAGCTCGATGAATGCCAGAGCCGCTGTACCCCTCCCCTCCTCTTGAAAGCGCCCCGGTTGCGCCAGAGTGAGTAGCTGAGTCGTTATTCATCTGTCCGTGGTATCTTATCTTTTTGTCTGCGTGTTGGTGTTGCTCTATGTACTTTTTTGCTGCTATCGTAATGGTTATTGCTGTCAGCAACCGATGGCCTAACAATGACACGGAAATAGCGGTACCGTGTTGACCAGCGGAAGACTGGTTTACCCAGCCATGATCAAACCCTGCCCTAGCCGTCGAGTGCAAGCTTCGGTTGCCCGTGTTCCTTACACCAGCCTTTCTTGTCCACGAAAAATGTGCGGGAAAGGTGGACGCTGCCAAGTTTTTCTTAGCGTGTCGGCGATATCCCTTCGCGACCAATGCTCTCAGACAGTTACTTCCTAAGAACTACTTCCTAAGGGTATTTTCTGGTAGTGCGCAATCTCCCTTCCCGCAGATGGGGTTTGCCGGCGTGCGGTTGCTTGGCCTCGGGTGCTAACTGCTGCGACAGAAATGGTATGTATCCAGAAATTAAGCCACAATAACTGAGTTACACACTTTCTTCATTAATCGGTCGCCACAAGCGGCTAGAGTAGCCAGACGACAGAGGCCACTGCACAGGTCTTATGAACTGCCAGTCCTGGATACCATTTCTGTCCCAGAAGTTTTCATCTCAAAACATTTCCTCGTCCTCTTCAGTTTATATGGTCACTGCTTTTAAATCAGGTGATAATTTTTGCAAATTCAGTCATTCTTCTTTGGTCATTTTCTCAATAGAATAATCAAATAGTCATACCCCAGGAGCGAGTCTCTGCAACAAACAAAGCCAGTTGTTCAAGTTGGAAACGCAGTCCATTAGCCGCAAGTTGAAACCAAAGTCCAGTACATACGTCTGTAAGTGAATACAGCAGTCATTTTTCTTCTCGCTTTTCCAGTGATTTCTGTGAATGAATCAATCCCGAGCGATTCCATTCTTCACCTTCTTCATTTTGAGGCAGAAGTTGATCGCAATATGTTAACACATGTTTCTCAATTCCCACCGTTCAGCTACCGCACTGATTCTAAATATCTAAATGTTGACCAAGAAGGTGTTTGATCGAAAATCATTTCCCCTCATTCTAGTTACGCTATTGCAGCTTTGCGGTAAGAAATCCTTCGGACTCATAAGCTAGAAAATTGGCACGACCCACATCTAAAATTTGGTATTTTGGTTTTGGTTTAAATGAGGAAAGTATCCCTTGTGCAGTGTCAGCGCCAATGCTTTCTTACCGGAAAGGTGCGCCTTCCTTCGGACGTCAAACCGCCCACCGATGTGACTTGTGTGCCGGTTAGCATTAGAGAGACTTTCTTTAATCTTGGATTGGACGAAACCACTCCCATTTATTGATCATGATACGCAAATGGTATTCACAGGGCAGAACAATCTTTGCGGGTATTCCAGACGTGACAGTTGACGGCAAGAAGTTTGTAAGTTGTGGGCGACCCAGGGTGTCTTTCTTGCATGGCCATTTATTGACGTGCACACCTTTTATATGTTGATCGCAAGTCCGACTTCGACTTTACCAAATTTAAAGGCACTCCCGGAGGATTCGCTCTGTCCCAATTCTCGGCAACAGACGGAAAAGCCAAGGCTTCCTTGGTCACAGTCGGCAAATTATACACCGCTGTAAATGCAGCTTTAAGAGACAGGGGAGAGAGGAGAATCCTGAGCAGATTAAAAGTGTAAATCTTTTATTCTTTCCCGCCTCTAACTCATTCAGAGCTTGTTTGCTGAGATTCGAGACACCTTTTACATCTGGAAGGGTTGACTTTTTCATCGCCAGTCAGATTGACGCAACCAAGGGTAACAAACAAGGCGTGATAAGAAACCTCAACAAGGTGCGACCTGATATTCCCTTTCTTCTCGACAAAGCCAAGAGTTTTTTTTTATTATCTTTCGGATGATTCTTCTTATACTGACTCAGGCTCCCTTGCATACGTCAAAAGACGATCAAGAATTGTGGGCGTAGTTGCAACGCAGCAGAGCTTGCCAAGCTCAAAGCTATGGTTCGAGATGCGGAAAGATAGGCATGAATATCATCAAGTAGCAACTTAACAGAAATTGGCTATCACATCTCAACCAATGTAAATATAAGTCGTGTTTCTCAAAAAGCTTGGACAATTATTATTTTTTTACATTACCTATGCATTTAGATTGTATACATCATATTTGCCTACACCATGGGCGCAATTAAATAATATTTGAAAAGCATCTCCAGTATGGAAACCAAAATTCCTTGATTCAATGACCAGGTTTGGTCCGGCTGTAGCTGTTGGCGCAGGTCACTGTTCTGAAATATTTTTTCCAACATTTCAGTTGACTCATGGCAAC
>SMGU01009014.1:0-17032 GCA_004348175.1 Puccinia novopanici
GTCTTCTCCCCCTCCGGTCTGTCTCCTCCCCCTCCAGTCCTCCTGTTTCTAACTCAACACTGCTGATCATAATTCTTGTGTTCATAGGGACAGGAAGATCACATCTGCTAAAAAAGAATGATCAAGCATCTCAGGAATTACACAATGAAAGACGTGCATATGATGGCCTCAACGGGCATTGATGCCTTGTTAATCAAGGGTACCATGCTCCACTCTTTCATTGGCTTGGGCCTTGCTAACAAGAAGGAAAGCGGCCTCTTCTGGAAAATCATGAAGAATGAGTTTGTCTGTAAACGTAGGACTTCTGTGGATGTCTTGATCATTGATGAAGGTCTGTCGAGCCCTCCCCCTCTTTGCGTGTAATCATCTCATCCTAATTTGATACTAGTGTCAATGATCAATGGAGAGTTCTTTGGCGTGAGTGGGCACAATTTTGGAATTGCAAATATAAACCCAAACATTTGGATGGCACTCTTGAAATCTGTGACCCACTATTGGGGTCAGAAAAGTGATTGAAATTACGCTGGAGCCTTTTCTTAGAAACTGAATTGGCTAGCCAAACGGGTACAAGACTGTATAGAGCTGTTTGGAGGCATCCGACTGATCCTAACAGGCGACTTCTTCCAACTGCCTCCTGTCTCGAGACCTGGCCCCAAATCTAAGCGTCTGATGTACCTCTTCAAATCTGAGTCCTGGGACAAATGCATTACTCAGATTATCCTCCTCAAACATGTCTTTTGGCACCCTGAAAAGTTCCTGTCTAACAAAAATAAATTCACCTACCTCAACTGAATGGTTATTGTTTTTTTTTTTTTTGTAGCCTTTGTGAAACTTTTGAATTAAGTCTGCATGGGCGAGGTGTCTTAAAAAACCATAGAGATCTTGCCTTGTTAACCAAACCGGTAAAATATGGTGATGGTATCCTCCCTACCAAACTGTCACTCACTCTCTCCGTTTTCCTCAAAAAGGTGCACGAAGTTGAATAAGCTGAAAATCATGTTTCTTTTTCAACGTGCATCTTTAAAAAGGGTGAGATAAGATGCAAAAATCCTCAGATATTGGTTTTTATTCATTCATTCTAATAATTTCAAGATTCCTTGGAGATATTCTATTGGATTTTCCTCTTTTTAGTTATAAGTTCTGGCATTCCACAAAGAGAATCTTTTTTCTTCTGGTGACATCTTTGTCTCCATTTTTTTAGATCTCTCAGAAAGTACACCATAGTCAGAGCCCACCTAGACTCGGTCCCCCACTGGTCAACCTTCACCGTCAATACTCTCCCCCACCTCCACTCGGCGCTTCAAGTGGGTATGCCTATGAATGTGAACATTGTGATAGTCGGGATAGACGTGATGGTCATGAGTATGACTACAAGCCAAGTTGTGGCATGTCTTACATGGATCAGTGCCATTTTGACCGACATGAAACCTGTCAAACTAGTCAACGTGATAAAGATTATGATCAACAGAGGAGAGATTACTGGCATAGTGGTGGCCATCAGTATCAAACTCATCTTATCTCATCTCAGGATTGATTCCTCCTAACTTTTTTTTTCTTTCCTGCTGCTTTACAGCCGTTCCAAGATGCTTACCCACCTCTTCCAGACATTGTCCATCTTAATCACCGGGGCACAAGATTTTTATCCATCCGCCGCCACCACCACCACCACCACCCTGGTCCTCCGCCTCCCTCGCCTCCTGTCTTGGTCGATAAAGACTTTGAACAAACCCAAAGAATGCTGGATGTTTGTCCTGGTCTGGCCCAAGAGGTAAGGAAGTTCCACTCCTTTTTTATTTGTTTCTCAAGAGAAAGAAAGAAAAACAAAAGCAAGCAATTAGAATGGCCAATAGTGATGACTTGGATGATACAGATATCTAAGCTGCAATCCGCACGGAACTCTGGGATGTTATTGGCGCTCTTTCTAGCCAAATCTTGGCTCACCAGGCACCACCCGCCCTTAACTGGCAGGCCTCTGAACTTGAAACTGCCGCCAAAAGACGCAGGCTGGCTGTGGCTCAGCTCAGGAAATTTGGCGGTGTTATTAGTCTTGGGATGGGTTTTTCGATTGTAATACTTGATAGAAATGCACATAGATGTATATAAAAGAAACTGGTCATTTTGTCTTTTTGGACCATCATTTTGTATGAATAGAAATGATATTTTTGCTGTTGCTCTTTTCTCTCACACAAAAAAATCAAACCGAATGCACATGGCTATTCCACTAGGGTTGAAAGTGTGTATACAAAGCCACATTGACTGGAAATGAGGGCAAAAAACAAGATGTACGTCTTAGGCTAGATGGCCTGGGATGATTGGGATCTAGTGCAAAGACAAGCTTGATTGGGATTTTGAGAAGCGGAGGAGGAGGATTGGGATTGAACGGGGAAGTAAGAACACCCAAGGGCCGCTTGTTGGGACAGGAAGGATTCAATCTTGTGGATTAATGCCTCACGTTCCGCTGCTCTCTTTTCCCATTCTTCAGCTTTCTTTTCGTGTTCTTCAGCTTTCTTTTTGCGTGCTTCAGCCTTCTTTTCTCATTTTAAAGACACTTTATCTCGTTCCTCGGCTCTTTTTTCGTGTTCCACTGCACATGCCTCAAGTTCCTCTAATTGTGTCCGCCATCCACGTGCCGCCAATACACCCGGTTCTGCATGAAAAAGATTCAAGCAAGTTATTTAGTTTTTTTGTTTGTTTTTTGTTATAATTTTAATAACATACCAGTGGCTTCGATTTTATTGAGGGTGGTTTTCACCATTCTGCACGCCGTGTCTTTCCAGGCACTGGCGTTGATGGGCTTGTTGTTGAGAACTACACACGCAAGTAAGGGTTGCAAAGATAAAGAATAAGAAAACTGTGCAGAAGCGAAGTGGAATTATCTTGAATTATTATTAGCAATCCGTACAAGACTATTATTATTATTTTCTACATACAAAATACGGAGTACCGGCCCTTCCAATCTGAGTCATCGACCTTGTTCCAGAATGACATAAATAGTTGTTCCTGATCCATCCAGCCCACCAACCGCAGGTGGACCAATTCATTCATTTGCTCTTTCAGGGGTGGTCGGCGGGCTGAATGGATCAGGAACGACATTGTCATTCTGGAACAAGGTCAATGATTCAGATTGGAAGGGCTGGTACTCCATATTTTGTATGTAAAAATAATAATAGTCTTGTATGGATTGCTAATAATAATTCAAGAAAATTAGAAAATTACAAGGCCTTAAGAGCATCTCCACCGCGGGGGCTAAATCGCAGTGCTATGCTAAATTTAGCCCCCGACTCCCTGTTTAGCACCTCCATCGGAGCGGCTAAACGGGTCTAAAAAATAGCTTTTTGCCGCTCGGGAGCTAAACCGTTTGTACATCTACAAACACTGTAGCTCCCGAGATAGCATCACCAAAGTTGGGTATCACGGAAAATCCCTGTGATTCCCAACAGTCAATACTCGGCTTATCCTCCGAACATCACAACACAACAGCTCCACCACACACCCTTTTGTTTGGGGATTACCTTTCACCAGCTCATGAAGCTCAATTAGAACCTTTGCGGTGCGAAAATTAAAAAATCTGCAGTGCTAAAAATGCGCCGCAGTCGCCAAACTGGAAAAGATAGCGACTCAAACCATTCCCCGCGGTGGAGATGGTCTAAAATACTCCTCCGACTATGCCATGCGCATTACCGGAAGCGCCCATACACCTCCGGGCAAGTCAAAAGGTCACCCAACCAGCCCATGGAGCGGTTGCCCAACAGCACCCTTGGGCAGGGTGACTGACCCTGGTCTACCATCTTGACGTCATCCACCGTCAATGGCATGAGTGGTGAAAGAGTTGCCCAACCAACTCTTGCCAGTGCCTCAACCACCCAACCTACTGGACTCACCGGAGGTTGTTGGACTAGTTGAAATAAAGGCACTGCTGCTGGGTGCACTCATGATCAAAGCTGAGCTGATCACGACAAACACCATCATCATATGTTTTCATCCACAGTCTGTCCTGCATAATTAGTGATGTGCTGTGCTCGTTTGCACCATACCAAGCCAGTCAGCCACCAGCCCATACAACAATAGTGCTGAGGTCAGTTTACACCACCGGGCCACCCCAACGGTCACCCAACCAGCGCACGGGGCGTCGCCCCAACCATGCGCTTTGGCTTGGTGACCGACGTTGGTCTACTGTTTTAAGGTCGTCTAACAACGGAGCTATCAGCGGCAGACAGGTTGCTCAACCAACCCTGCGGCCAGTGTGACAACCACCCTGACCTCTGCCCCCAGCGCAGGCTGGTTCATGATGGTGTCATGCACGAAAAAAACCACCTCCCCAGAGAACGACATGAGGGAGTTGAACCTGTGACGACTGCCTGTCAGAGCTGACCAAGGGAGTACTCCACCCACTGTGCTATCTGCAAATGATATTATCTGGTGTGGCACAATATTTGTTCCCAAAGTTCTGTCCAGCCATTACTTTTTTGACAAAGTTATTTTTTTTTTTTTTTTTTTTTTTTTTGCATTTTTGAGAGCAACTTTTCTGTAGGAATTATGGCCAACAGAATAAATTGAGCTCAGTTTGTAGCAGCAAAAAAAAATTTTTTTCGTTGCTCCAACCAACAACCTATTGGTTGGAGAACGGTCAGGACAACCCTCCCTCCAATGGAGGGAGGGATCCTCACTCCGTTATGTGAATGGAGGAGGGGTTGAGCCGTGGTTGGGCCCAAGGAGGGACCCATCTGCCGGCCAACCGCATCTCAACGCACCCCCAACCCGCCTGTCGGGGCAACCAGGGGCCTGGCGTTGGGGTTGCGGTGGCTGAGGACCGACGGTGGGGCGTGGCTTGCCCAGCCCATGCCCCAACCGCGGCGGCTGGCCTGGTTGGAGCAACTCAGGCCTGGGCACCCACGGCCTTCCAACGCTCACCGATCACGCAAAGTGGACCGGTGGTGTAGTTGTTGATTACCTAGTCAATCAAAGGATGCTTGAAAGCCAAAGCCCAATGGGAAGCCTTGCCATTCAATAACCAATCGGCTATCTTCTGGAAGGCAGCCGAGATCTTATCATCATCATCATGATGGAGTTACAAAATTTTAGCTGCCACCATGCTTGGCCAAGGAAAACCCGCATGGCAAGCTGAGATCTACGCCGCTGCCAAGGTGAGCACTCGGTTGTAGTAATAAATCTCACTCACCTCAACCAATCTCGTCTGACTTTATCCACCAAAGATGTGTGACTTCTTCAGGTTTGGCGCCAAGTATGCTGAGCACATACATGTATGTATGCTCAACAACCACCCAAGAACTCGGACGGCATATGGAAGTGAGCTCTTGCTGCATTTCTTTTTCTTCCTCAGCCCCCTTCTTTCTTTGGTACCAGGCCCTGACCTTCTCTCTCTCTCTCTCTTGAACACTCTTTCAGCTGGGTCAAGTACAGACCCCTAGATGGTTACATGTACACCATCTTCTCTTTCAACTTTACCGCCAACGGGAGTAAACTAGCCGCGGCTCCTGCCCTTCTCGGAAACGTTGCCTTATGGAAGCCATCTCCCATGGCCGTTTACGCCAACTACCTAACTTACAAGTTGTTAGAAGAGGCCGGTCTCCCCAAAGGTGTCATCCAATTTATCCCAGTTGCTGGTGCAGAAGTGGAATCTGCCTGTAACCAGGTATTTCCCCTTTGTGACTCTGGTACACCTTACTTCCTGAATCCGTATATGATCAAATCAATAACCATCCCCAGATTTTTGGTCACCCAGAATTAGCCTTGTTGCACACCTCCGTCTTCCGTAAATTATGGTCCGACATCGCCCAAGGAGTCTCGAATGCCAACTTGCGATCTTACCCCCGAGTGGCGGGTGAGACGGGCGGGAAGAACTTCCATCTGATCCATTCCTCGGCACCGATGCGACCCACTATCCTTCAATCCGGCCGGGCTGCCTTCGACCACAGCGGTCAGAAATGCAGCGCCCTGTCCCGTTTGTATGTCCCCGAAAGCATATAGCCCGAGTTCTCCCGCGTCCTCAAGGAAGAAGTCGCCAAGTTCCATGAAGGCCCTGTCATCTCGCAAGGCTCGTTTGACAAGATCACCGGCCTAATCCAAAGCGCCAAAAACGCTGGTGACGAGGTGATCATTGGCGCCAAAGGTCTGTGACGTCTAGGCCCTTATATCCATGATACTGCTATGCTTACTTGATTCATATCCAACAGCCGATTCCTCCAAGGGACACTTCATTGACCCTATCGTCATCCTGACCCCAAACCCTCACTCAATCACCATGACCGAAGAACTATTTGGACCAGTGATCGCTGCATACGTTTACCCGGACGCCGAATTCGAGCAGACCTGCGACGTTATAGTCGGCATACACGCATACGCGCTGACTGGTTCCATGTGAGTGAATCTTAGCCTCTCCTATATTGTTTCTTATTCAGTCAATCATTTATTTATTGGTTTCGGCATCGTACCTTTGCGGCTGATTGTCATGCCATTGTCTTGGCTTCAAACAAACTGAGACGCGCTGCCGGTAACTTCTATATCAACTCCAAATGCACTGGTGCCGTTGTTGGCCAACGTTAGGCCTTCCCTTCTTATTCACTCTTGCTTCTGCTTCGACTGATCTGACCAACCTTCCCGCATGCTCTCCTCTGATGTAGAGCCCTTCGGAGGATCGAGAGCTAGTGGGAGTAACGACAAAGCTGGTAGCGTCAATCTGCTTTATCGTTTTTGCCATGCCCGCAGTATCAAGGAAGAATTCTTGCCGTAAGTTCCACCTACCCAGCAATCCCTACTTGCTCATCTGATTTATTAACGTGGCTGTCTGCCAAATTGTGCTGCATCTCAGCATCGAGGAGGCTCATTACCCCTCCAACTTGGTCTAGATAGCTCAACACGGCCAAGGTCTTCTTGTGCCATGTGAATACAACCACTTTTCTCCTCCTTCTCTCACCTCCTGACCATATATAGCATTTGTACAAACACTCCCCACATACTTGTATTCCTACTTCCCATCTTCCATATCACGCCTTTGCACACGTAGCCTCGCGCGAGAATAACCCAATCAATCCGACGCTTCGTATCCTCGTTCGCCTGGATTTGTCGTTTCTCCATACCCACACAGATCAGTGGTCCTGGTCCACAACTGGACTGTCGGTAGCGGCGTCCAGTTGGCAATAGGGGGGGCCACCCGCTGGACTGTGCAGTACTACGCGTATCTGGCCGGTGTCAGGCCCAATCGGGTCTTGCAACATATTCTTGCGTGGTTGTGCAGATGATTATATATGTCTTGACACAACCCACCAATATGTCCGTGTCTGACAAATCTAGCATTACAACATTCTATCTCCCAGAGCTAGCTTTGCATCAACCGTAGTGATGGATATCATCGTTAGGCCTGTTCACAATGGGCAAGTTTACGTGAATGCCATACAAACACGTCTGCTTGTTTGCACAAACTCTCTGGTGAAAAAGTCCACGTCTCTCACATGATGTTGCGAAGGCCAAAGCACCTTATGTTTTTTTGCCTCGGGTATAAAAGTGTGCTCGTTGCCAAAATGTCCATTGCGAACGAGCAGCAGCAGCAGCTATATATGTACGTGAACTGGCCGATTGCGATGACAGTGACACCATGACATGCACAATCGTCTAAGAGGTTTCCCTGCATCGTCCGCACTTTTCTCATCCGCTGTTTTCCCGCGTTGGTGCGGACCTCATCGCCCATCAGGTGAGCGCGAGATGGACGTCAGGCCGGGCGACGGTTATGGAAGACCATCGAGGCCAAGACAGCCGGGGGGGATAAATACATTTGTACACATGACATGATGTACGTATGAGACACACGGCAGAAGGAGCTGAGAAAAAAAAAAAAACAAGTGAGAATAAGAGAGGGCAGGAGGGAGGAGGAGAAGGGGGTTCAGACGGAAAGATACTGGCACGAGAGTTGGTGCGCCAAGTCGGGGGATCCGGAGGTGGAGTAAATCAAGACGAGGTTGTAGGCCGCCAGGTTGGAGAGGTCGCCGGGAGAGGTGGACGAACGGGAGGGCGGCTCGGATGGGGCGTTGGCCAGGACCCGGTTGTAGTGCCGCACGGCAAGTGACGTCAGGCCTGCACAAACACACACACACACCCTCTCCTCTTCGTCAGCTCCAACTGGCCCCGTCGCTTGCTTCGCTCTTCCTCACTCACCAAGGCCGTGGTATATCCGCCCCAGGTTGAACTCCACTTCTTGGCTCCACTCCGCCGCCCGCACTCTCCGGTATTCATCAAAAAAAGCTAGCCCCTATATTTCCACCCATCATTCAACTCTCTCAATATTGAACCGTAAAACAAAATGCAAACGTACTTGGACAATTTGATGGTGTCGATTGTCGGTTTGCCGTTGCATGGCTCTTTGGGCATATGTGATGGCCAGTAACAGGTTGATCAACGGCTCGTTTGGGAAGGATTCTCTTAAGCGCAAATAGTAGACTGGGAGAGGAAAATGTGAGCGCTGGTGGTGGTGGTGGGGGGGGTGGGGCAAAAATAAGAGTGAGAGGGGGAGACTGACCGATGGCAGATTTGAAGCTGCGAGTTCCGGCCAAGATTTGGGCAAAGGTGAGCAGGAAGACAGGGCTCAATTTAGAGGGTTTGAACTTGGAGGGCTTCCAGTAGGACTCGTTTTCTTCCTCGCCTTCCTCGTCGCGCATCATCTGCTTCTTCAGCGCCGTCTGCCGTGCCCGATCGTGCGCTCTCTGCCGTCCTCCGCCAACAGCTCGCTCATCCTCTTCATTCTCTTCCTCGTCATCCTCATCATCCGCCGCATGATTCCGTAGGTCCAGCCGCGAATGCGGCTCGCCGATATATCCATCAATCACTTGTATTTGCCTCAAGAGCCACTTCTGGGTGTTGGTATTGAAAAACGCTATCGATTGTTGAAAGCCTCGACATAATAAGGCGTTGATGAGCCGGACCACATCATTATGATACGGCAATCTTATACTGAGCCATCGTATGGTATCCACCGTTTCGATAAAATCTCCCTTCGCCATACAACTGGCTGTGTTATTTCGTTAGCCCAAGATGTAAACATTGCCTAATAAAGGTTTATTGCTGTCTTGGAAAAAAAAGGGGGAAGATAGTTTACCAGCATAGGCCAATCGAAGCACCTGTTGCATTGGGGCTGATTGTCTGAAAGTGGGCTCTCATCACATGTCCCAATACTTCACATGCCTCATCAATTTGGTTCATCTTGGCACAACAGAATGCATACTGTCCTCAAGGAAAAATAGCAGTCAGGTCCAAACCAAACAAATGATGCATCAACCTAGTCGTCCGCGTTTAGGCGCCCCCCCTTCCATCATGATTTGGCTTGGAAACAGAACTTGAAATGCAAGCTCACATAGACAAAGATTCGAACCAGTTGGTAAACCGGATTCCACGGAATTCCTGAGCGGTCTCAGAATGAACTAAAGCGCAAGCGACAAGAGGTCAGAGTTTTCGACGGATAATAAGTCGGAAAAACAAAATGAAGACGGACCTGTTTCGTCTTGATTTACCGTTGACTTGGCTGAACTTTCATCACGCTTGCCAGATCGTGAGGGCGCGGTATTTAATCCGCCAAACTTGGCGCTCTAAATCAACAATTGGAAAAGCCCCTCTTTAGATTAACAGATGCTTCATACGAGACGGTGGAGAGTAAGTCAGGCGGTATTTGGGTGAGTAGACCAACCAAAGTACAAGGAAATAAAGCGGGTGTTTGCCGAAAGCCTTCGACCAGAGGGTAGGCAAGTTGAACGTATTCGGACATTAAAGCAAATTTGTCTGACGGGCACTCCGTTGCTAGCTTGGAGCTAATGCCTTCGAGTTGATCATAGGTTTTCATGTATTTCTGAGTAAGAAGTTCTTCGTCGATTCTTCTCTCAGCCATCGACCTACTGGCTGCCGTCTTTGAGGCCAAGACGGTGGATCTGCTCTGATGTGTCCCGCGAGTCCCGTAGAATCATCTCATTCTCAATCGAAGTACCACTTTCCCTGGCTTTCCTTCGGATCTCAATCACTAATCAAGAATAAGCAACACAACAGAGTGAGACGATCAGTCAATCCATTCATGATGGATGAAAGGTACCACAGGGCCATGCTTACGATCATTCCCATGTCCAGAGCTTTTTGACGGAAGCCAAGTTGTTCGTAAAGTTCTGCAAGTTGGGTTTTTGCAACTAAATCCAATGGATCCGTCTCGGCGCTGAGTAAGACAAAAGTGACAGCAGTAAGAAGGTAAAAGCCATGAGCACTTTCGGGAATGAGTCCAATGGGATTGAGAAACTTGCCAGCTTCAAAGCACTCCAAAGCCCCTTCCAGGCTCCCCAATTCGCGGTAACATCGTCCTATCCTGTGCCAAAGTGTCGCGGTTATTGGTCTGAAGGCACGAATTTGTTTTTTTGGATCATTGGATTCAATGCAGGCTGGGTTGACTGAAACAAATAGAGTGCTACACACCGAATCATTTTCAGCTAGGTCGTGGTAAAAATCCAGAGCTTCGTCCCATTGAGCGCATTCACAATATGCATCCCCGATAATCATACAAAACTCCGCATTTTCTTCAACCCCAAGGCTCTTGATCATGTCAAAGTGAAGCTATCATTAAATGTGCCACCTGAGACGTCAGCCACCGTGTATTTACTACCTCGAAGAATTGGTAATATCTAACCGCGGCCTCATCTTCATCTCCTATGCGTAAGCGACTGACCCCAAGTAGGTCCGTAGCTCGTTGTCCAATGGATAAGTAGGTGATTGTTCGTAGCGAGGATCACTCAAGTATTCCCAAGCCTCCCTATTTCTGACGTACGGGATCATATTCACGGTCGTCTTTCAAGTAAGTCCCAATCTAGAAACCTGGCCAATTAGGATCTAATCGTCCCTGTAGCCAACGCATGGCCTGTTTGATAAGCTTAAGAATCGTAATAATGCTGCTGAACTTTGTCTTGGTCGTCAACGGCATCAGAGCTACCTGATGGTTGTGTGGTACGAGTAGAGCCAGGCGGGGACCGCTGATTAACAGTCGGACCAAGATTTGGATATGCTCAAGCCCAAAACCATCGGCAAGCCACTCTATTCGATGGCGAAGACGACAGTTGACTGGTAGCTGTACAGTGCTACTTGAACGCCTCTTGGAATAATCTGATTGGCTAGCTCTTTTTCATCGGTCGTCGCACACAACTGGGCCACCTCACGCAAAACGTCGGGTTATGGGACTGATTTTCAAAAATCGCAAGATATTCCGGCCAACGCCTGTGGAATTTTTGCGTCAGATGTTAAGTCGAACCTCGAAACAGATATCAATAGCTGCCAAGTACTTACATGGCGACACCTCCCAACTTCAAACAGTAGGTAGGATCTATCCCACATCATAGATCAACATCGTTCTTGCTTACCTTGATCGCCTCACTGTAACAAGTATATGGCTTGTGAAAAGTAACCCATGCTGTCTAATTGAGTTGATGGGTGGGAAGACTCAGAAGGTATTCCAAACCAGACAATATGATTCAGACCAACTACTTGCCTTGATTCGGAGCCAGTTCTTTCCATATGTCGGACGACTTGGCAGTCAGATGAGCTCCGATGATACGAAACTGGGAGGACCTCTCAAAGTCACCCATGTCTTGATAGATTGCGCCCAATTATTCCAAGCCATCCTGCACATCGGTTCAATCCTAACGATCTCTTCAAACACGGGAATCGCTTCTTCGTATTTCTTCTCAACGAAAGGCCAAGTTGGCTTTTCCTAGTAGGATTGACACTTCGACGGAACAATTCCGGTTCACCTCTTAACTTGAATCTTCTCTTTAAAAAAATAAAAAAAACAAGGTTTGTGGTTAGAGATAGACTTCAAAGAAGGATATGCCAAGATATGCTCTGCATTACTTTTCTACCGGGTCTCATGGCTTCTTCGGCTTCCTTCAATTCATTTAGTTCTTCGTCCATACTTCGGTCCCACTCTTTTCCAAGAAGCATGACCGTGTTTTCCCTGGTTCACGTCATGGCCATGGATCGCACCAATCAGTCGACGCAAATCACCCTGATGTGGAGAAGATACGAAAAAGATTCAGTTCGGCCATTAAAAAAAAAAGAAACAGCTCGATCAAGATGGGTGCTAACTGAATCCGGTTCGTGATCTGAATCCTCGTCCTCTCCGGATGATTCATCATCGTCATCTGCGCTGCTAGCAGCCAGGTCACGGATGGTTCGTTTGTTGTTGATCCGGGCTTTGGTGTTTCTGGGCCGTTTTTGAAGCTTAGTTGCTCGTCTTCTTCTGACAATTCCTCTTCGGTTTCATAGTCCAGGTCGTCTTCGTCCCAAGCCAGATCTTCGGTAGGATAATAGCTCTCGTCCTGGCCATGGAATGTGCTGATTTCTCCGACTATATCTGGGTTGAAAAGAGCAGGATCGAGGGGCACCTCGTCATTGCTGGTCGACATTGAGATTGACTTTCTGTTTCGTGGTGGTGCATACAAGTATGGGGTCTCAGGGGGTGGGCGGGTATGGGTTACTGCAGGGGTCCCAAATATGGCGCAGCGGGGCGAAGAGGAATCAAGCAAACTACCACCACTCCAGGGAAATGGCGAGAGCTCACGACGACACCGAATCAGAGGAAGACCAGGATGGCGATTGGGAACCGGGGACAGCTGGACGGACAGAGCGGAGGGCAAAGGGAGCTCAGACCGATCGAGCCAAGGAAAACGGCACACAGAAGAAACACAAGAAGAAGGTGACGGCCTATGCGAGCAAAAGACGGTGAAGGATACTCGTGGGAGAAGAATATAAACGGAGCTGGGACGTTCTAAGGGAAGACGAGTCAGGAAGTCTCGAGAGTGCAGTTAATCAACTGATTGCAAACAAACGTCGAAGGTGAGATACCCTCTTCGTGGTATTCACCAACCTAATGCTGACACCAAAACATTTCCTTCAAAAAATATGAAAGAGTCATCCGTGATACCACTTCGATCCAACGTGGAATCATCAGACATCTTTGTTTGATCATCGATGTTTCGCTCGCCATGACCGATCGCGACCTTCGTCCGAATCGACTGGATATGTCCCTGACTTATGCCAAGGTATTCTCGTCCACAGGTTCATCCCCTTATCCCTCTTCAAGAAAACCCTAAGATTTGGCTTGCCAGAGCGTGAAAGCTTGCTGGATGTTTTCCAATGAATGAACTCAAAACTGTCTCAAAATGTGGAGAGAAAATACTGAGTCAACCCTATGTCTCTCCTGCAGGAATTTGTATCCGAGTTCTTCGATCAAAACCCAATCAGTCAATTATGTATTTTAATCACAAAAGACGCGATTGCCGAACGGTTGAGTGGTCTGTCAGGTAACTTGTACACATAATCATCCATCACTTTCCTTCACAGGCACTCGTGCCTGAAGTATTACTGACGAGTCTTGTTCTGATGCTACTACGGTGTTATACAGGAAATCCATTGGATCATCTTAAGGCACTCAGCAATAAATCCAAATTGACTCCGTCTGGAGAACCTTCATTACAAAATTCTTTAGAAATGGCTCGAGCTAGCTTGGCGTCAGTTCGCCACTCTTTCAAATTTCCTTTTCTTATCAATACTCGTCGTCTCAACTATTCAAGACACACTTATACATATATATATTTATTGGACTGTCACGAGCGCGTTTCGCTTCCCAGCTAAATAACCACGTCGTGTGCTAATCATTTTTACGTTACTCCCACAGACATCTGCCGACACATGGCTCAAGGAAAGTTCTCGTAATCTTTGGCTCACTGACGACTTGTGATCCAGATGATATCAACAAACTTTAGAACATCTGGAGAAAGACCGGTAAGCCTTCTTCTTTCGTTGTACGTCTCATAATCCTCTGCATTCTTCACACAATTTGAACATCAAACATCCGAATTGAATGCAAAGAAAGGCTGCAACCATAACCGATAATCATTTATCTAAAACCCAGATGTCAGAATGCGTGTTTGATCCAGTGAAAGAAAACCTGACTCTTCCTCTAAAATTATCTGGTTCTCGTGACCTGAATTTTCCAGGATGAGAGTTTCGATGGTTGGCTTAGCCGCAGAGGTAAGAATTTGTAAAGAGATATGTAAACGGACACAAGGTAAGCTTTAACGTTTTCTGACACCAGTTGCAATCCATCCCTTTTCCAAAGGCGTTGTCTTATCAAATTGACATGGCATGTGCTTTGTTTAATTTTGTTAAAAAATTGTAGGGCAATATGGGGTTATACTCAATGAACACCATTTTAAAGAGCTATTGTTTGAGGCGATCTCACCTCCACCAATCGCGAAGTCGACCAATAACGGGAATCAAACGGAGGGAAGACGCAGAGCGCGAGTCTCATCCAGATGGGGTTTCCGAACAAGATCTCCCATGACGAACACCAGGCGGATGGTTCGACGCATTCGTTCTGTGCCTGTCATTCGAAACTTCAGCCGACTGGCTTCATCTGTCCACGTTGTGGGGCGAAAAACTGCGAAATCCCTACGAACTGTTGCGTCTGTGGCTTGACCATCGTGAGCTCCCTCATCTCGCTAGGAGTTATCGTCATCTGTTTCCTGTCGGTAATTGGGTCGAAAAAAACACCAATTCGTGAGCCTTTTCGTCCTTTCTTTTGCTCTCTCTATGTCTCACTCTTTCTCTCCTCATCCTTTGCATTCTGCTCATCATACCTATCAACACTTAATAACTTGCGCCTAATGACAAATTGTTTGTTACTCTTCCAGTCTACAGCCGAAAACGTTCAACTGTTTCGGCTGCGATAAAGCAATACAAGCCAGCAATGCAACCCAAGTCCACGAGAGCAGTAACAAGAGCAACTCAGCAGCCAACCACACTAATAATAATCCTGCGATCAATGTGTACCATTGTCCTCGATGTAAAAACTTTTTTGTTATGACTGCGATCTTTATCATGAGCAACTTGGCCTCTGTCCTGGTTGTTGTTAATTCTTGTGTCCCTTCCCTTCTCTGCGTAGCTTCACTTTTTTTTTCTTGTTTTTTTTTTTGTTTTTTTTCTTGTTTTTTTTTCTTGTTTTTTTTTTTTGTTTTTTTTTTTTTTTTTTTTGGGGGGGGGGGGGGCGGGGAGCTTGCATGTTGCATCTCATGAGATCTTTTCATGATGTGTTTCTGACTTTTTCGTTTTCTTTGAGAATACCTAAGCTCTAACCATTGAGGTATGATCAGGAGACTTGAAGACTGCCAGATAATTTTTCTTCCAGGGGAAGGGCATGTGCATCATTTTTTAGATTTTGAATTGGAGGACATCCTGACAGGCCAGATGGCCTTAATTAAGGAAGACAAAGACTCAGAATTTCAAAGGTTATGTGGTGCAGGTGTGAAGTAAATTTTCATCACTAAACAGTCAAGTTTGGAAGTTGGAATCAAACAACATCCAGAATATGGGTTGTGCACAAGGGGGGGGGGTCTTACATGCTTGAATTACCCTTAATTATCCAAGCTTGGACTAAAATTGACATTGAATCACAGTGGTGTGAAGTTGGACTGCTTGCAACATTTCTTGATAGTTCATATTCCTTGATGTTACCATGTAAAAATATCCTGAAGATAGTAACAGCTCTTGACAGCTATGAGTATGAAACTTGTAGGATCTAATGAAGATGCCAATTACTCTCAATGTGCTGAGAGCTAATGGAAGCAGAAAGTACTCCCTGCTAACCTTGTTTGATGCAACAAAAGTTAAACTTAAAAACTTCTTTTGCCCTATGACAGATGGCTTAAGATTACCTCTCTAGGATCAACTTACTTGATATACTTGCTTGATAGAAAGTTGAAGGAGACAGAGAAGACATCTCAGGAGAGGATTTTCTTATAGAAACGTACCAACAGAAATCCCTAAGAAGCAGTTGGCATAGAGTCAAGATGATTGAAATGATTGGTTTTCCTTTCTCATTTCTTCTCACACTCTGCCCATGTTTATGTCTTGGTTTCAACCTCCACTTGAGTCTTTAATTTTGCTGCCTGTCCAATTGGGATGCTTCCATTCAAAAATATAGGTTCCCTGTATTTCAATTGTATGTGATCAAATAGAAACAGCCCCATGGACCAAAAAAAAAAAAAGCCTCAAGTTTGGAGGAAATTCCTAAAGGTTCAAGATTGTGAGAATTTGCTTTTGAAAAAGCATTTTCCCATTGCTTTTCTCAAAAAGAAAATCATCCCAAAAATTTAGCAACTCATATCTTGTTGCTCATGTTAGGAATCAGAACAACAAGTAAGAATACAGCTGAAATAAATCCCAAAAGGATAATGCCATTGTCAAGTAAGATGAATCCTGATGAATCCACAGCTTTAAAGTAAAAAAATACCTGGGCTAGTGTATTTGAAAATTTACTCTCATTTTTTTCCCAAAATATTAAAGGTTTTAATATCAGAAATTTTCAGCAATCATTGCTTGCTTGGTCTTATCTCATTTAAACTGGGACAAAGTGCAAAAATTTTGAGATAAACAAAGGTAATGAAAAGGGATTGACATTCAAGGGGTGAATCTAAACCAATAATAAATATTATGAGTTCACCCCACATCAACTGGAATGTGCTTGACTAATTCAGGTTTGCTGTCTGTGAATTTATTGCTTTTGACTTTCTTCAAAATTTAGATTGGGAGCTTCAATCACAGTAAATGTTCCAGATTGCAAATAAAATATGACATGTTATGTTTTGAAAACATGAGTTTTTTGCTTATGGTTTATTTATTTTGAGTTCAATTTGAAATTTAAATTTCATATTTTTACCAAATTCTATCACATTTTGTTCTTCATTCACACTATTTGCATGCATGCTTAGTTTATTTTTTGAAGAGAGTTATTTTAAACCTAATTTTAATGCATTCAATAATTTTCCATCTTTGTAAACTTATCACTGCAATAAAAACTCACTCAACTGCCTACAGTTGGCATGCGAGTTGCCTTTGTGCACAAAGGCAACTTGAATGTCAACTGCAGGCAGTTGATTGAGTTTTTCTTGCAGTGTATGTTATTTCAGGTGGGGAGATTGTTATACAATCAAAAACCTGA
>SMGU01009016.1:0-10402 GCA_004348175.1 Puccinia novopanici
AAAAAAAAAAAAAAAAAAAAAAAAAACATTATCGGTAAACGGGCTTCATAGCTCACATCTTTGCTTAACGATTAGCTGCACAACGGCCCAACAGTTGCTCAAGTGCTCCCACATGACCACAAAACCGTACTCTGCAACTTCCATACGGCCTCGTCCGAGTCAGTTGAAGTCTCTTTTCTCAACGAACAACCAACTCCACCATCTCCTGACCTGCTGTGCCTATTTAGATTAATTACCAAGTCAATCGAAGGATGCTTGAAAGCCAAAGCCCAGTGGGAAGCCTTGCCATTCAATGACCGATCGGCTATCTTCTTGAAGGCTGCCGACCTCTTGTCATCACCAAGATGGAGATACAAAATTATGGCTGCCACTATACTTGGCCAAGGAAAAAACGCCTGGCAAGCTGAGATCGACGCCGCCGCCGAGGTGAGCAGTTGCTCATACATCTCACTCACCTCGACCGATCTCGTCTGACTTTGTCCACCAAAGATGTGCGACTTCTTCAGGTTCGGCGTCAAGTATGCCGAAGACATGTATGCTCAACAACCACCCAAGAACTCGGCCGGCGTATGGAAGTGAGCTCTCGCTGCATTTTTTTCTTCTTCCTCAGCTCCTTCTTTGGTACCCGGCCCTGACCGGCTCTCTCTCTCTTTCTTGTACGCTCTTCCAGCCGCGTCGAGTACAGACCCCTAGAAGGTTTTGTGTACGCCATCTCCCCTTTCAACTTTACCGCCATCGGAGGTAACCTAGCCGCGGCTCCTGCCCTTCTCGGAAACGTTGCCTTATGGAAGCCATCTCCCATGGCCGTTTACGCCAACTACCTAACTTACAAGTTGTTAGAAGAGGCCGGTCTCCCCAAAGGTGTCATCCAATTCATCCCAGTTGCTGGTGCAGAAGTAGAATCTGCCTGTAACCAGGTATGTCTCCTTTCTGACTCTCTGGTACACCTTATTTCCTGATTCCGTAGCTGATCAAATCAATTACCATCCCTAGATCTTTGGTCACCCAGAATTCGCCTCGTTGCACTTCACCGGATCCACCTCCGTCTTCCGTAAATTATGGTCCGACATCGCCCAAGGAGTCTCGAATGCCAACTTGCGATCTTACCCCCGAGTGGTGGGTGAGACGGGCGGGAAGAACTTCCATCTCATCCATTCCTCGGCACCGATCCGACCCACCGTCCTTCAATCCGTCCGGGCCGCCTTCGAATACAGCGGTCAGAAATGCAGCGCCCTGTCCCGTTTGTATGTCCCCGAAAGTATATGGCCCGAGTTCTCCCGCGTCCTCAAGGAAGAAGTCTCCAAGCTCAAAGTTGGTAGTCCCGAAGAGTGGAGCACATTTGTGGGCCCTGTCATCTCGCAAGGATCGTTTGACAAGATCACCGGCCTAATCCAAAGCGCCAAAAACGCTGGTGACGAGGTGATCATTGGCGGCAAAGGTCTTTGACATTTAGGCCCTTTTATATCCATGAGACTGCTATGCTTACTTGATTCATATCCAACAGCCGATTCCTCCAAGGGATACTTCATTGACCCTACCGTCATCCTGACCCGAAACCCTCGCTCAATCACCATGACCGAAGAACTATTTGGACCAGTGATCACTGCATACGTTTACCCGGACGCCGAATTCGAGCAGACCTGCGACCTTATAGATTCAACTTCGGCATACGCGCTGACTGGTTCCATGTGAGTGATCTCGGCCTCCCCTCTATCGTTTTCTTATTCAGTAGATCATCTATTTATTGGTTTCGGCATCGCAGCTTTGCGGCCGATCGTCATGCCATCGTCCTAGCTTCAAACAAACTGAGACGCGCTGCCGGTAACTTCTACATCAACTCCAAATGCACTGGCGCCGTTGTTGGCCAACGTTAGTCTTTCCCTTCTTATCCACTCCTGCGTCCACTTCGACTGATCTGACCTACCTTTTCGCACGCTCTCCTCTGACGTAGAGCCCTTCGGAGGATCGAGAGCTAGTGGAACTAACGACAAAGCTGGTAGCATCAATTTGCTTTACAGGTTTGTCAATGCCCGCAGTATCAAGGAAGAATTCTTGCCGTAAGTTCCACCTACCCAGCAATCCCTACTTGCTCATCTGATTTATTAACGTGGCTGTCTGCCAAATTGTGCTGCATCTCAGCATCGAGGAGGCTCATTACCCCTCCAACTTGGTCTAGATAGCTCAACACGGCCAAGGTCTTCTTGTGCCATGTGAATACAACCACTTTTCTCCTCCTTCTCTCACCTCCTGACCATATATAGCATTTGTACAAACACTCCCCACATACTTGTATTCCTACTTCCCATCTTCCATATCACGCCTTTGCACACGTAGCCT
This sequence comes from Puccinia novopanici, assembly GCA_004348175.1. NCBI lineage: Eukaryota > Fungi > Basidiomycota > Pucciniomycetes > Pucciniales > Pucciniaceae > Puccinia > Puccinia novopanici. The sequence continues at coordinate 2,338 of SMGU01009016.1, forward strand.
CGCGCGAGAATAACCCAATCAATCCGACGCTTCGTATCCTCGTTCGCCTGGATTTGTCGTTTCTCCATACCCACACAGATCAGTGGTCCTGGTCCACAACTGGACTGTCGGTAGCGGCGTCCAGTTGGCAATAGGGGGGGCCACCCGCTGGACTGTGCAGTACTACGCGTATCTGGCCGGTGTCAGGCCCAATCGGGTCTTGCAACATATTCTTGCGTGGTTGTGCAGATGATTATATATGTCTTGACACAACCCACCAATATGTCCGTGTCTGACAAATCTAGCATTACAACATTCTATCTCCCAGAGCTAGCTTTGCATCAACCGTAGTGATGGATATCATCGTTAGGCCTGTTCACAATGGGCAAGTTTACGTGAATGCCATACAAACACGTCTGCTTGTTTGCACAAACTCTCTGGTGAAAAAGTCCACGTCTCTCACATGATGTTGCGAAGGCCAAAGCACCTTATGTTTTTTTGCCTCGGGTATAAAAGTGTGCTCGTTGCCAAAATGTCCATTGCGAACGAGCAGCAGCAGCAGCTATATATGTACGTGAACTGGCCGATTGCGATGACAGTGACACCATGACATGCACAATCGTCTAAGAGGTTTCCCTGCATCGTCCGCACTTTTCTCATCCGCTGTTTTCCCGCGTTGGTGCGGACCTCATCGCCCATCAGGTGAGCGCGAGATGGACGTCAGGCCGGGCGACGGTTATGGAAGACCATCGAGGCCAAGACAGCCGGGGGGGATAAATACATTTGTACACATGACATGATGTACGTATGAGACACACGGCAGAAGGAGCTGAGAAAAAAAAAAAAACAAGTGAGAATAAGAGAGGGCAGGAGGGAGGAGGAGAAGGGGGTTCAGACGGAAAGATACTGGCACGAGAGTTGGTGCGCCAAGTCGGGGGATCCGGAGGTGGAGTAAATCAAGACGAGGTTGTAGGCCGCCAGGTTGGAGAGGTCGCCGGGAGAGGTGGACGAACGGGAGGGCGGCTCGGATGGGGCGTTGGCCAGGACCCGGTTGTAGTGCCGCACGGCAAGTGACGTCAGGCCTGCACAAACACACACACACACCCTCTCCTCTTCGTCAGCTCCAACTGGCCCCGTCGCTTGCTTCGCTCTTCCTCACTCACCAAGGCCGTGGTATATCCGCCCCAGGTTGAACTCCACTTCTTGGCTCCACTCCGCCGCCCGCACTCTCCGGTATTCATCAAAAAAAGCTAGCCCCTATATTTCCACCCATCATTCAACTCTCTCAATATTGAACCGTAAAACAAAATGCAAACGTACTTGGACAATTTGATGGTGTCGATTGTCGGTTTGCCGTTGCATGGCTCTTTGGGCATATGTGATGGCCAGTAACAGGTTGATCAACGGCTCGTTTGGGAAGGATTCTCTTAAGCGCAAATAGTAGACTGGGAGAGGAAAATGTGAGCGCTGGTGGTGGTGGTGGGGGGGGTGGGGCAAAAATAAGAGTGAGAGGGGGAGACTGACCGATGGCAGATTTGAAGCTGCGAGTTCCGGCCAAGATTTGGGCAAAGGTGAGCAGGAAGACAGGGCTCAATTTAGAGGGTTTGAACTTGGAGGGCTTCCAGTAGGACTCGTTTTCTTCCTCGCCTTCCTCGTCGCGCATCATCTGCTTCTTCAGCGCCGTCTGCCGTGCCCGATCGTGCGCTCTCTGCCGTCCTCCGCCAACAGCTCGCTCATCCTCTTCATTCTCTTCCTCGTCATCCTCATCATCCGCCGCATGATTCCGTAGGTCCAGCCGCGAATGCGGCTCGCCGATATATCCATCAATCACTTGTATTTGCCTCAAGAGCCACTTCTGGGTGTTGGTATTGAAAAACGCTATCGATTGTTGAAAGCCTCGACATAATAAGGCGTTGATGAGCCGGACCACATCATTATGATACGGCAATCTTATGCTGAGCCATCGTATGGTATCCACCGTTTCGATAAAATCTCCCTTCGCCATACAACTGGCTGTTTTAATTTCGTTAGCCCAAGATGTAAACATTGCCTAATAAAGGTTTATTGCTGTCTTGTAAAAAAAAGGGGGAAGATAGTTTACCAGCATAGGCCAATCGAAGCACTTGTTGCATTGGGGCTGATTGTCTGAAAGTGGGGGCTCTCATCACATGTCCCAATACTTCACATGCCTCATCAATTTGGTTCATCTTGGCACAACAGAATGCATACTGTCGTCAAGGAAAAATAGCAGTCAGGTCCAAACCAAAACAAATGGTGCATCAATATCCTAGTCGTCGGCGTTTAGGCGCCCCCCCTTCCATCATGATTTGGCTTGGAAACAGAACTTGAAATGCAAGCTCACATAGACAAAGATTCGAACCCAGTTGGTAAACCGGATTCCACGGAATTCCTGAGCGGTCTCAGAATGAACTAAAAGCGCAAGCGACAAAAGAGGTCAGAGTTTTCGACGGATATAAGTCGGAAAAACAAAATGAAGACGGACCTGTTTCGTCTTGATTTACCGTTGACTTGGCTGAACTTTCATCACGCTTGCCAGATCGTGAGGGCGCGGTATTTAATCCGCCAAACTTGGCGCTCTAAATCAACAATTGGAAAAGCCCCTCTTTAGATTAACAGATGCTTCATACGAGACGGTGGAGAGTAAGTCAGGCGGTATTTGGGTGAGTAGACCAACCAAAGTACAAGGAAATAAAGCGGGTGTTTGCCGAAAGCCTTCGACCAGAGGGTAGGCAAGTTGAACGTATTCGGACATTAAAGCAAATTTGTCTGACGGGCACTCCGTTGCTAGCTTGGAGCTAATGCCTTCGAGTTGATCATAGGTTTTCATGTATTTCTGAGTAAGAAGTTCTTCGTCGATTCTTCTCTCAGCCATCGACCTACTGGCTGCCGTCTTTGAGGCCAAGACGGTGGATCTGCTCTGATGTGTCCCGCCGAGTCCCGTAGAATTCATCTCATTCTCAATCGAAGTACCACTTTCCCTGGCTTTCCTTCGGATCTCAATCACTAATCAAGAATAAGCAACACAACAGAGTGAGACGATCAGTCAAATCCATTCATGATGGATGAAAGGTACCACAGGGCCATGCTTACGATCATTCACCATGTCCAGAGCTTTTTGACGGAAGCCAAGTTGTTCGTAAAGTTCTGCAAGTTGGGTTTTTGCAACTAAATCCAATGGATCCGTCTCGGCCGCTGAGTAAGACAAAAGTGACAGCAGTAAGAAAGGTAAAAGGCATGAGCACTTTCTGGAATGAGTCCAATGGGATTGAGAAACTTGCCAGCTTCAAAGCACTCCAAAGCCCCTTCCAGGCTCCCCAATTCGCGGTAACATCGTCCTATCCTGTGCCAAAGTGTCGCGTTATTGGTCTGAAGGTACGAATATGTTTTTTGAACGATTGGATTCGAATGCAGGCTGGGTTGACTGAAACAAATAGAGTGCTACACACCGAATCATTTTCAGCTAGGTCGTGGTAAAAATCCAGAGCTTCGTCCCATTGAGCGCATTCACAATATGCATCCCCGATAATCATACAAAACTCCGCATTTTCTTCAACCCCAAGGCTCTTGATCATGTCAAAGTGAAGCTATCATTAAATGTGCCACCTGAGACGTCAGCCACCGTGTATTTACTACCTCGAAGAATTGGTAATATCTAACCGCGGCCTCATCTTCATCTCCTATGCGTAAGCGACTGACTCCCAAGTAGGTCCGTAGCTCGTTGTCCAATGGATAAGTAGGTGATTGTTCGTAGCGAGGATCACTCAAGTATTCCCAAGCCTCCCTATTCTGACGTACGGGATCATATTCACGGTCGTCTTCAAGTAAGTCCCAATCTAAGAAACCTGGCCAATTAGGATCTAATCGTCCCTGTAGCCAACGCATGGCCTGTTTGATAAGCTTAAGAACATCGTAATAATGCTGCTGAACTTTGTCTTGGTCGTCAACGGCATCAGAGCTACCTGATGGTTGTGTGGTACGAGTAGAGCCAGGCGGGGACCTGATTAACAGTCGGACCAAGATTTGGATATGCTCAAGCCCAAAACCATCGGCAAGCCACTCTATCGATGGCGAGACGACAGTTGACTGGTAGTGCTGTAACGCCTCTTGGAATAATCTGATTGGTAGCTCTTTTTCATCGGTCGTCGCACACAACTGGGCCACCTCACGCAAAACGTCCGGGTTATGGGGACTGATTTTCAAAATCGCAAGATATCCGGCCAACGCCTGTGGAATTTTTGCGTCAGATGTTAAGTCGAACCTCGAAACAGATATCAATAGCTGCCAAGTACTTACATGGCGACACCTCCCAACTTCAAACAGTAGGTAGGATCTATCCCACATAGATTCAACATCGTTCTTGCTTACCTTGATCGCCTCACTGTAACAGTATATGGCTTGTGAAAGTAACCCATGCTGTCTAATTGAGTTGATGGGTGGGAAGACTCAGAAGGTATTCCAAACCAGACAATATGATTCAGACCAACTACTTGCCTTGATTCGGAGGCCAGTTCTTTCCATATGTCGGACGACTTGGCAGTCAGATGAGCTCCGATGATACGAAACTGGGAGGACCTCTCAAAGTCACCCATGTCTTGATAGATTGCGCCCAAATTATTCCACGCCATCCTGCACATCGGTTCAATCCTAACGATCTCTTCAAACACGGGAATCGCTTCTTCGTATTTCTTCTCAACGAAGGCCAAGTTGGCTTTTCCTAGTAGGATTGACACTTCGACGGACAATTCCGGTTCACCTCTTAACTTGAATCTTCTCTTTAAAAAAATAAAAAAAACAAGGTTTGTGGTTAGAGATAGACTTCAAAGAAGGATATGCCAAGATATGCTCTGCATTACTTTTCTACCGGGTCTCATGGCTTCTTCGGCTTCCTTCAATTCATTTAGTTCTTCGTCCATACTTCGGTCCCACTCTTTTCCCAAGAAGCCATGACCGTCGTTTCCCTGGTTCACGTCATGGCCATGGATCGCACCAATCAGTCGACGCAAATCACCCTGATTGTGGAGAAGATACGAAAAAGATTCAGTTCGGCCATTAAAAAAAAAAAAACAGCTCGATCAAGATGGGTGCTAACTGAATCCGGTTCGTGATCTGAATCCTCGTCCTCTCCGGATGATTCATCATCGTCATCTGCGCTGCTAGCAGCCAGGTCACGGATGGTTCGTTTGTTGTTGATCCGGGCTTTGGTGTTTCTGGGGCCGTTTTTGAAGCTTAGTTGCTCGTCTTCTTCTGACAATTCCTCTTCGGTTTCATAGTCCAGGTCGTCTTCGTCCCAAGCCAGATCTTCGGTAGGATAATAGCTCTCGTCCTGGCCATGGAATGTGCTGATTTCTCCGACTATATCTGGGTTGAAAAGAGCAGGATCGAGGGGCACCTCGTCATTGCTGGTCGACATTGAGATTGACTTTCTGTTTCGTGGTTGTGCATACAAGTATGGGGTCTCAGGGGGTGGGCGGGTATGGGTTACTGCAGGGGTCCCAAATATGGCGCAGCGGGGCGAAGAGGAATCAAGCAAACTACCACCACTCCAGGGAAATGGCGAGAGCTCACGACGACACCGAATCAGAGGAAGACCAGGATGGCGATTGGGAACCGGGGACAGCTGGACGGACAGAGCGGAGGGCAAAGGGAGCTCAGACCGATCGAGCCAAGGAAAACGGCACACAGAAGAAACACAAGAAGAAGGTGACGGCCTATGCGAGCAAAGACGGTGAAGGATACTCGTGGGAAGAAGAATATAAACGGAGCTGGGACGTTCTAAGGGAAGACGAGTCAGGAAGTCTCGAGAGTGCAGTTAATCAACTGATTGCAAACAAACGTCGAAGGTGAGATACCCCTCTTCGTGGTATTCACCACCAACCTAATGCTGACACCAAAACATTTCCTTCAAAAAAATATGAAAGAGTCATCCGTGATACCACTTCGATCCAACGTGGAATCATCAGACATCTTTGTTTGATCATCGATGTTTCGCTCGCCATGACCGATCGCGACCTTCGTCCGAATCGACTGGATATGTCCCTGACTTATGCCAAGGTATTCTCGTCCAACAGGTTCATCCCCTTATCCCTCTTCAAGAAAACCCTAAGATTTGGCTTGCCAGAGCGTGAAAGCTTGCTGGATGTTTTCCAATGAATGAACTCAAAACTGTCTCAAAATGTGGAGAGAAAATACTGAGTCAACCCTATGTCTCTCCTGCAGGAATTTGTATCCGAGTTCTTCGATCAAAACCCAATCAGTCAATTATGTATTTTAATCACAAAAGACGCGATTGCCGAACGGTTGAGTGGTCTGTCAGGTAACTTGTACACATAATCATCCATCACTTTCCTTCACAGGCACTCGTGCCTGAAGTATTACTGACGAGTCTTGTTCTGATGCTACTACGGTGTTATACAGGAAATCCATTGGATCATCTTAAGGCACTCAGCAATAAATCCAAATTGACTCCGTCTGGAGAACCTTCATTACAAAATTCTTTAGAAATGGCTCGAGCTAGCTTGGCGTCAGTTCGCCACTCTTTCAAATTTCCTTTTCTTATCAATACTCGTCGTCTCAACTATTCAAGACACACTTATACATATATATATTTATTGGGACTGTCACGAGCGCGTTTCGCTTCCCAGCTAAATAACCACGTCGTGTGCTAATCATTTTTACGTTACTCCCACAGACATCTGCCGACACATGGCTCAAGGGAAGTTCTCGTAATCTTTGGCTCACTGACGACTTGTGATCCAGATGATATCAACAAAACTTTAGAACATCTGGAGAAAGACCGGTAAGCCTTCTTCTTTCGTTGTACGTCTCATAATCCTCTGCATTCTTCACACAATTTGAACATCAAACATCCGAATTGAATGCAAAGAAAGGCTGCAACCATAACCGATAATCATTTATCTAAAACCCAGATGTCAGAATGCGTGTTTGATCCAGTGAAAGAAAACCTGACTCTTCCTCTAAAATTATCTGGTTCTCGTGACCTGAATTTTCCAGGATGAGAGTTTCGATGGTTGGCTTAGCCGCAGAGGTAAGAATTTGTAAAGAGATATGTAAACGGACACAAGGTAAGCTTTAACGTTTTCTGACACCAGTTGCAATCCATCCCTTTTCCAAAGGCGTTGTCTTATCAAATTGACATGGCATGTGCTTTGTTTAATTTTGTTAAAAAAATTGTAGGGCAATATGGGGTTATACTCAATGAACACCATTTTAAAGAGCTATTGTTTGAGGCGATCTCACCTCCACCAATCGCTAAGTCGACCAATAACGGGAATACAAACGGAGGGAAGACGCAGAGCGCGAGTCTCATCCAGATGGGGTTTCCGAACAAGATCACCCATGACGAACACCAGGCGGATGGTTCGACGCATTCGTTCTGTGCCTGTCATTCGAAACTTCAGCCGACTGGCTTCATCTGTCCACGTTGTGGGGCGAAAAACTGCGAAATCCCTACGAACTGTTGCGTCTGTGGCTTGACCATCGTGAGCTCCCCTCATCTCGCTAGGAGTTATCGTCATCTGTTTCCTGTCGGTAATTGGGTCGAAAAAAACACCAATTCGTGAGCCTTTTCGTCCTTTCTTTTGCTCTCTCTATGTCTCACTCTTTCTCTCCTCATCCTTTGCATTCTGCTCATCATACCTATCAACACTTAATAACTTGCGCCTAATGACAAATTGTTTGTTACTCTTCCAGTCTACAGCCGAAAACGTTCAACTGTTTCGGCTGCGATAAAGCAATACAAGCCAGCAATGCAACCCAAGTCCACGAGAGCAGTAACAAGAGCAACTCAGCAGCCAACCACACTAATAATAATCCTGCGATCAATGTGTACCATTGTCCTCGATGTAAAAACTTTTTTGTTATGACTGCGATCTTTATCATGAGCAACTTGGCCTCTGTCCTGGTTGTTGTTAATTCTTTTGTGTCCCTTCCCTTCTCTGCGTAGCTTCACTTTTTTTTTTCTTGTTTTTTTTTTCTTTGATCAATTTTGATTGGCTTTCAAAGTATTTGTGAGGGGGTGGATGTTCTGACTAGGTATTACACTCAA
>SMGU01009018.1:0-10321 GCA_004348175.1 Puccinia novopanici
AAAAAAAAAAAAAAAAAAAAAAAAAACATTATCGGTAAACGGGCTTCATAGCTCACATCTTTGCTTAACGATTAGCTGCACAACGGCCCAACAGTTGCTCAAGTGCTCCCACATGACCACAAAACCGTACTCTGCAACTTCCATACGGCCTCGTCCGAGTCAGTTGAAGTCTCTTTTCTCAACGAACAACCAACTCCACCATCTCCTGACCTGCTGTGCCTATTTAGATTAATTACCAAGTCAATCGAAGGATGCTTGAAAGCCAAAGCCCAGTGGGAAGCCTTGCCATTCAATGACCGATCGGCTATCTTCTTGAAGGCTGCCGACCTCTTGTCATCACCAAGATGGAGATACAAAATTATGGCTGCCACTATACTTGGCCAAGGAAAAAACGCCTGGCAAGCTGAGATCGACGCCGCCGCCGAGGTGAGCAGTTGCTCATACATCTCACTCACCTCGACCGATCTCGTCTGACTTTGTCCACCAAAGATGTGCGACTTCTTCAGGTTCGGCGTCAAGTATGCCGAAGACATGTATGCTCAACAACCACCCAAGAACTCGGCCGGCGTATGGAAGTGAGCTCTCGCTGCATTTTTTTCTTCTTCCTCAGCTCCTTCTTTGGTACCCGGCCCTGACCGGCTCTCTCTCTCTTTCTTGTACGCTCTTCCAGCCGCGTCGAGTACAGACCCCTAGAAGGTTTTGTGTACGCCATCTCCCCTTTCAACTTTACCGCCATCGGAGGTAACCTAGCCGCGGCTCCTGCCCTTCTCGGAAACGTTGCCTTATGGAAGCCATCTCCCATGGCCGTTTACGCCAACTACCTAACTTACAAGTTGTTAGAAGAGGCCGGTCTCCCCAAAGGTGTCATCCAATTCATCCCAGTTGCTGGTGCAGAAGTAGAATCTGCCTGTAACCAGGTATGTCTCCTTTCTGACTCTCTGGTACACCTTATTTCCTGATTCCGTAGCTGATCAAATCAATTACCATCCCTAGATCTTTGGTCACCCAGAATTCGCCTCGTTGCACTTCACCGGATCCACCTCCGTCTTCCGTAAATTATGGTCCGACATCGCCCAAGGAGTCTCGAATGCCAACTTGCGATCTTACCCCCGAGTGGTGGGTGAGACGGGCGGGAAGAACTTCCATCTCATCCATTCCTCGGCACCGATCCGACCCACCGTCCTTCAATCCGTCCGGGCCGCCTTCGAATACAGCGGTCAGAAATGCAGCGCCCTGTCCCGTTTGTATGTCCCCGAAAGTATATGGCCCGAGTTCTCCCGCGTCCTCAAGGAAGAAGTCTCCAAGCTCAAAGTTGGTAGTCCCGAAGAGTGGAGCACATTTGTGGGCCCTGTCATCTCGCAAGGATCGTTTGACAAGATCACCGGCCTAATCCAAAGCGCCAAAAACGCTGGTGACGAGGTGATCATTGGCGGCAAAGGTCTTTGACATTTAGGCCCTTTTATATCCATGAGACTGCTATGCTTACTTGATTCATATCCAACAGCCGATTCCTCCAAGGGATACTTCATTGACCCTACCGTCATCCTGACCCGAAACCCTCGCTCAATCACCATGACCGAAGAACTATTTGGACCAGTGATCACTGCATACGTTTACCCGGACGCCGAATTCGAGCAGACCTGCGACCTTATAGATTCAACTTCGGCATACGCGCTGACTGGTTCCATGTGAGTGATCTCGGCCTCCCCTCTATCGTTTTCTTATTCAGTAGATCATCTATTTATTGGTTTCGGCATCGCAGCTTTGCGGCCGATCGTCATGCCATCGTCCTAGCTTCAAACAAACTGAGACGCGCTGCCGGTAACTTCTACATCAACTCCAAATGCACTGGCGCCGTTGTTGGCCAACGTTAGTCTTTCCCTTCTTATCCACTCCTGCGTCCACTTCGACTGATCTGACCTACCTTTTCGCACGCTCTCCTCTGACGTAGAGCCCTTCGGAGGATCGAGAGCTAGTGGAACTAACGACAAAGCTGGTAGCATCAATTTGCTTTACAGGTTTGTCAATGCCCGCAGTATCAAGGAAGAATTCTTGCCGTAAGTTCCACCTACCCAGCAATCCCTACTTGCTCATCTGATTTATTAACGTGGCTGTCTGCCAAATTGTGCTGCATCTCAGCATCGAGGAGGCTCATTACCCCTCCAACTTGGTCTAGATAGCTCAACACGGCCAAGGTCTTCTTGTGCCATGTGAATACAACCACTTTTCTCCTCCTTCTCTCACCTCCTGACCATATATAGCATTTGTACAAACACTCCCCACATACTTGTATTCCTACTTCCCATCTTCCATATCACGCCTTTGCACACGTAGCCTCGCGCGAGAATAACCCAATCAATCCGACGCTTCGTATCCTCGTTCGCCTGGATTTGTCGTTTCTCCATACCCACACAGATCAGTGGTCCTGGTCCACAACTGGACTGTCGGTAGCGGCGTCCAGTTGGCAATAGGGGGGGCCACCCGCTGGACTGTGCAGTACTACGCGTATCTGGCCGGTGTCAGGCCCAATCGGGTCTTGCAACATATTCTTGCGTGGTTGTGCAGATGATTATATATGTCTTGACACAACCCACCAATATGTCCGTGTCTGACAAATCTAGCATTACAACATTCTATCTCCCAGAGCTAGCTTTGCATCAACCGTAGTGATGGATATCATCGTTAGGCCTGTTCACAATGGGCAAGTTTACGTGAATGCCATACAAACACGTCTGCTTGTTTGCACAAACTCTCTGGTGAAAAAGTCCACGTCTCTCACATGATGTTGCGAAGGCCAAAGCACCTTATGTTTTTTTGCCTCGGGTATAAAAGTGTGCTCGTTGCCAAAATGTCCATTGCGAACGAGCAGCAGCAGCAGCTATATATGTACGTGAACTGGCCGATTGCGATGACAGTGACACCATGACATGCACAATCGTCTAAGAGGTTTCCCTGCATCGTCCGCACTTTTCTCATCCGCTGTTTTCCCGCGTTGGTGCGGACCTCATCGCCCATCAGGTGAGCGCGAGATGGACGTCAGGCCGGGCGACGGTTATGGAAGACCATCGAGGCCAAGACAGCCGGGGGGGATAAATACATTTGTACACATGACATGATGTACGTATGAGACACACGGCAGAAGGAGCTGAGAAAAAAAAAAAAACAAGTGAGAATAAGAGAGGGCAGGAGGGAGGAGGAGAAGGGGGTTCAGACGGAAAGATACTGGCACGAGAGTTGGTGCGCCAAGTCGGGGGATCCGGAGGTGGAGTAAATCAAGACGAGGTTGTAGGCCGCCAGGTTGGAGAGGTCGCCGGGAGAGGTGGACGAACGGGAGGGCGGCTCGGATGGGGCGTTGGCCAGGACCCGGTTGTAGTGCCGCACGGCAAGTGACGTCAGGCCTGCACAAACACACACACACACCCTCTCCTCTTCGTCAGCTCCAACTGGCCCCGTCGCTTGCTTCGCTCTTCCTCACTCACCAAGGCCGTGGTATATCCGCCCCAGGTTGAACTCCACTTCTTGGCTCCACTCCGCCGCCCGCACTCTCCGGTATTCATCAAAAAAAGCTAGCCCCTATATTTCCACCCATCATTCAACTCTCTCAATATTGAACCGTAAAACAAAATGCAAACGTACTTGGACAATTTGATGGTGTCGATTGTCGGTTTGCCGTTGCATGGCTCTTTGGGCATATGTGATGGCCAGTAACAGGTTGATCAACGGCTCGTTTGGGAAGGATTCTCTTAAGCGCAAATAGTAGACTGGGAGAGGAAAATGTGAGCGCTGGTGGTGGTGGTGGGGGGGGTGGGGCAAAAATAAGAGTGAGAGGGGGAGACTGACCGATGGCAGATTTGAAGCTGCGAGTTCCGGCCAAGATTTGGGCAAAGGTGAGCAGGAAGACAGGGCTCAATTTAGAGGGTTTGAACTTGGAGGGCTTCCAGTAGGACTCGTTTTCTTCCTCGCCTTCCTCGTCGCGCATCATCTGCTTCTTCAGCGCCGTCTGCCGTGCCCGATCGTGCGCTCTCTGCCGTCCTCCGCCAACAGCTCGCTCATCCTCTTCATTCTCTTCCTCGTCATCCTCATCATCCGCCGCATGATTCCGTAGGTCCAGCCGCGAATGCGGCTCGCCGATATATCCATCAATCACTTGTATTTGCCTCAAGAGCCACTTCTGGGTGTTGGTATTGAAAAACGCTATCGATTGTTGAAAGCCTCGACATAATAAGGCGTTGATGAGCCGGACCACATCATTATGATACGGCAATCTTATGCTGAGCCATCGTATGGTATCCACCGTTTCGATAAAATCTCCCTTCGCCATACAACTGGCTGTTTTAATTTCGTTAGCCCAAGATGTAAACATTGCCTAATAAAGGTTTATTGCTGTCTTGTAAAAAAAAGGGGGAAGATAGTTTACCAGCATAGGCCAATCGAAGCACTTGTTGCATTGGGGCTGATTGTCTGAAAGTGGGGGCTCTCATCACATGTCCCAATACTTCACATGCCTCATCAATTTGGTTCATCTTGGCACAACAGAATGCATACTGTCGTCAAGGAAAAATAGCAGTCAGGTCCAAACCAAAACAAATGGTGCATCAATATCCTAGTCGTCGCGTTTAGGCGCCCCCCCTTCCATCATGATTTGGCTTGGAAACAGAACTTGAAATGCAAGCTCACATAGACAAAGATTCGAACCCCAGTTGGTAAACCGGATTCCACGGAATTCCTGAGCGGTCTCAGAATGAACTAAAAGCGCAAGCGACAAAGAGGTCAGAGTTTTCGACGGATAAAAGGTCGGAAAAACAAAATGAAGACGGACCTGTTTCGTCTTGATTTACCGTTGACTTGGCTGAACTTTCATCACGCTTGCCAGATCGTGAGGGCGCGGTATTTAATCCGCCAAACTTGGCGCTCTAAATCAACAATTGGAAAAGCCCCTCTTTAGATTAACAGATGCTTCATACGAGACGGTGGAGAGTAAGTCAGGCGGTATTTGGGTGAGTAGACCAACCAAAGTACAAGGAAATAAAGCGGGTGTTTGCCGAAAGCCTTCGACCAGAGGGTAGGCAAGTTGAACGTATTCGGACATTAAAGCAAATTTGTCTGACGGGCACTCCGTTGCTAGCTTGGAGCTAATGCCTTCGAGTTGATCATAGGTTTTCATGTATTTCTGAGTAAGAAGTTCTTCGTCGATTCTTCTCTCAGCCATCGACCTACTGGCTGCCGTCTTTGAGGCCAAGACGGTGGATCTGCTCTGATGTGTCCCGCCGAGTCCCGTAGAATTCATCTCATTCTCAATCGAAGTACCACTTTCCCTGGCTTTCCTTCGGATCTCAATCACTAATCAAGAATAAGCAACACAACAGAGTGAGACGATCAGTCAAATCCATTCATGATGGATGAAAGGTACCACAGGGCCATGCTTACGATCATTCACCATGTCCAGAGCTTTTTGACGGAAGCCAAGTTGTTCGTAAAGTTCTGCAAGTTGGGTTTTTGCAACTAAATCCAATGGATCCGTCTCGGCCGCTGAGTAAGACAAAAGTGACAGCAGTAAGAAAGGTAAAAGGCATGAGCACTTTCTGGAATGAGTCCAATGGGATTGAGAAACTTGCCAGCTTCAAAGCACTCCAAAGCCCCTTCCAGGCTCCCCAATTCGCGGTAACATCGTCCTATCCTGTGCCAAAGTGTCGCGTTATTGGTCTGAAGGTACGAATATGTTTTTTGAACGATTGGATTCGAATGCAGGCTGGGTTGACTGAAACAAATAGAGTGCTACACACCGAATCATTTTCAGCTAGGTCGTGGTAAAAATCCAGAGCTTCGTCCCATTGAGCGCATTCACAATATGCATCCCCGATAATCATACAAAACTCCGCATTTTCTTCAACCCCAAGGCTCTTGATCATGTCAAAGTGAAGCTATCATTAAATGTGCCACCTGAGACGTCAGCCACCGTGTATTTACTACCTCGAAGAATTGGTAATATCTAACCGCGGCCTCATCTTCATCTCCTATGCGTAAGCGACTGACTCCCAAGTAGGTCCGTAGCTCGTTGTCCAATGGATAAGTAGGTGATTGTTCGTAGCGAGGATCACTCAAGTATTCCAAGCCTCCCTATTCTGACGTACGGGATCATATTCACGGTCGTCTTCAAGTAAGTCCCAATCTAAGAAACCTGGCCAATTAGGATCTAATCGTCCCTGTAGCCAACGCATGGCCTGTTTGATAAGCTTAAGAACAATCGTAATAATGCTGCTGAACTTTGTCTTGGTCGTCAACGGCATCAGAGCTACCTGATGGTTGTGTGGTACGAGTAGAGCCAGGCGGGGACCTGATTAACAGTCGGACCAAGATTTGGATATGCTCAAGCCCAAAACCATCGGCAAGCCACTCTATCGATGGCGAGACGACAGTTGACTGGTAGTGCTGTAACGCCTCTTGGAATAATCTGATTGGTAGCTCTTTTTCATCGGTCGTCGCACACAACTGGGCCACCTCACGCAAAACGTCCGGGTTATGGGGACTGATTTTCAAAATCGCAAGATATCCGGCCAACGCCTGTGGAATTTTTGCGTCAGATGTTAAGTCGAACCTCGAAACAGATATCAATAGCTGCCAAGTACTTACATGGCGACACCTCCCAACTTCAAACAGTAGGTAGGATCTATCCCACATAGATTCAACATCGTTCTTGCTTACCTTGATCGCCTCACTGTAACAGTATATGGCTTGTGAAAGTAACCCATGCTGTCTAATTGAGTTGATGGGTGGGAAGACTCAGAAGGTATTCCAAACCAGACAATATGATTCAGACCAACTACTTGCCTTGATTCGGAGGCCAGTTCTTTCCATATGTCGGACGACTTGGCAGTCAGATGAGCTCCGATGATACGAAACTGGGAGGACCTCTCAAAGTCACCCATGTCTTGATAGATTGCGCCCAAATTATTCCACGCCATCCTGCACATCGGTTCAATCCTAACGATCTCTTCAAACACGGGAATCGCTTCTTCGTATTTCTTCTCAACGAAGGCCAAGTTGGCTTTTCCTAGTAGGATTGACACTTCGACGGACAATTCCGGTTCACCTCTTAACTTGAATCTTCTCTTTAAAAAAATAAAAAAAACAAGGTTTGTGGTTAGAGATAGACTTCAAAGAAGGATATGCCAAGATATGCTCTGCATTACTTTTCTACCGGGTCTCATGGCTTCTTCGGCTTCCTTCAATTCATTTAGTTCTTCGTCCATACTTCGGTCCCACTCTTCCCAAGAAGCCATGACCGTCGTTTCCCTGGTTCACGTCATGGCCATGGATCGCACCAATCAGTCGACGCAAATCACCCTGATTGTGGAGAAGATACGAAAAAGATTCAGTTCGGCCATTAAAAAAAAAAAAACAGCTCGATCAAGATGGGTGCTAACTGAATCCGGTTCGTGATCTGAATCCTCGTCCTCTCCGGATGATTCATCATCGTCATCTGCGCTGCTAGCAGCCAGGTCACGGATGGTTCGTTTGTTGTTGATCCGGGCTTTGGTGTTTCTGGGGCCGTTTTTGAAGCTTAGTTGCTCGTCTTCTTCTGACAATTCCTCTTCGGTTTCATAGTCCAGGTCGTCTTCGTCCCAAGCCAGATCTTCGGTAGGATAATAGCTCTCGTCCTGGCCATGGAATGTGCTGATTTCTCCGACTATATCTGGGTTGAAAAGAGCAGGATCGAGGGGCACCTCGTCATTGCTGGTCGACATTGAGATTGGCTTTCTGTTTTGTGGTGTGCATACAAGTATGGGGTCTCAGGGGGTGGGCGGGTATGGGTTACTGCAGGGGTCCCAAATATGGCGCAGCGGGGCGAAGAGGAATCAAGCAAACTACCACCACTCCAGGGAAATGGCGAGAGCTCACGACGACACCGAATCAGAGGAAGACCAGGATGGCGATTGGGAACCGGGACAGCTGGACGGACAGAGCGGAGGGCAAAGGGAGCTCAGACCGATCGAGCCAAGGAAAACGGCACACAGAAGAAACACAAGAAGAAGGTGACGGCCTATGCGAGCAAAGACGGTGAAGGATACTCGTGGGAAGAAGAATATAAACGGAGCTGGGACGTTCTAAGGGAAGACGAGTCAGGAAGTCTCGAGAGTGCAGTTAATCAACTGATTGCAAACAAACGTCGAAGGTGAGATACCCCTCTTCGTGGTATTCACCACCAACCTAATGCTGACACCAAAACATTTCCTTCAAAAAAATATGAAAGAGTCATCCGTGATACCACTTCGATCCAACGTGGAATCATCAGACATCTTTGTTTGATCATCGATGTTTCGCTCGCCATGACCGATCGCGACCTTCGTCCGAATCGACTGGATATGTCCCTGACTTATGCCAAGGTATTCTCGTCCAACAGGTTCATCCCCTTATCCCTCTTCAAGAAAACCCTAAGATTTGGCTTGCCAGAGCGTGAAAGCTTGCTGGATGTTTTCCAATGAATGAACTCAAAACTGTCTCAAAATGTGGAGAGAAAATACTGAGTCAACCCTATGTCTCTCCTGCAGGAATTTGTATCCGAGTTCTTCGATCAAAACCCAATCAGTCAATTATGTATTTTAATCACAAAAGACGCGATTGCCGAACGGTTGAGTGGTCTGTCAGGTAACTTGTACACATAATCATCCATCACTTTCCTTCACAGGCACTCGTGCCTGAAGTATTACTGACGAGTCTTGTTCTGATGCTACTACGGTGTTATACAGGAAATCCATTGGATCATCTTAAGGCACTCAGCAATAAATCCAAATTGACTCCGTCTGGAGAACCTTCATTACAAAATTCTTTAGAAATGGCTCGAGCTAGCTTGGCGTCAGTTCGCCACTCTTTCAAATTTCCTTTTCTTATCAATACTCGTCGTCTCAACTATTCAAGACACACTTATACATATATATATTTATTGGGACTGTCACGAGCGCGTTTCGCTTCCCAGCTAAATAACCACGTCGTGTGCTAATCATTTTTACGTTACTCCCACAGACATCTGCCGACACATGGCTCAAGGGAAGTTCTCGTAATCTTTGGCTCACTGACGACTTGTGATCCAGATGATATCAACAAAACTTTAGAACATCTGGAGAAAGACCGGTAAGCCTTCTTCTTTCGTTGTACGTCTCATAATCCTCTGCATTCTTCACACAATTTGAACATCAAACATCCGAATTGAATGCAAAGAAAGGCTGCAACCATAACCGATAATCATTTATCTAAAACCCAGATGTCAGAATGCGTGTTTGATCCAGTGAAAGAAAACCTGACTCTTCCTCTAAAATTATCTGGTTCTCGTGACCTGAATTTTCCAGGATGAGAGTTTCGATGGTTGGCTTAGCCGCAGAGGTAAGAATTTGTAAAGAGATATGTAAACGGACACAAGGTAAGCTTTAACGTTTTCTGACACCAGTTGCAATCCATCCCTTTTCCAAAGGCGTTGTCTTATCAAATTGACATGGCATGTGCTTTGTTTAATTTTGTTAAAAAAATTGTAGGGCAATATGGGGTTATACTCAATGAACACCATTTTAAAGAGCTATTGTTTGAGGCGATCTCACCTCCACCAATCGCTAAGTCGACCAATAACGGGAATACAAACGGAGGGAAGACGCAGAGCGCGAGTCTCATCCAGATGGGGTTTCCGAACAAGATCACCCATGACGAACACCAGGCGGATGGTTCGACGCATTCGTTCTGTGCCTGTCATTCGAAACTTCAGCCGACTGGCTTCATCTGTCCACGTTGTGGGGCGAAAAACTGCGAAATCCCTACGAACTGTTGCGTCTGTGGCTTGACCATCGTGAGCTCCCCTCATCTCGCTAGGAGTTATCGTCATCTGTTTCCTGTCGGTAATTGGGTCGAAAAAAACACCAATTCGTGAGCCTTTTCGTCCTTTCTTTTGCTCTCTCTATGTCTCACTCTTTCTCTCCTCATCCTTTGCATTCTGCTCATCATACCTATCAACACTTAATAACTTGCGCCTAATGACAAATTGTTTGTTACTCTTCCAGTCTACAGCCGAAAACGTTCAACTGTTTCGGCTGCGATAAAGCAATACAAGCCAGCAATGCAACCCAAGTCCACGAGAGCAGTAACAAGAGCAACTCAGCAGCCAACCACACTAATAATAATCCTGCGATCAATGTGTACCATTGTCCTCGATGTAAAAACTTTTTTGTTATGACTGCGATCTTTATCATGAGCAACTTGGCCTCTGTCCTGGTTGTTGTTAATTCTTTTGTGTCCCTTCCCTTCTCTGCGTAGCTTCACTTTTTTTTTCTTGTTTTTT
>SMGU01009020.1:0-30726 GCA_004348175.1 Puccinia novopanici
TCACCCGCATTGTCAGCGGGGTGATCCTCGATATATGCCACACTGGAGTTG
This sequence comes from Puccinia novopanici, assembly GCA_004348175.1. Lineage (NCBI taxonomy): Eukaryota > Fungi > Basidiomycota > Pucciniomycetes > Pucciniales > Pucciniaceae > Puccinia > Puccinia novopanici. The sequence goes on from SMGU01009020.1 coordinate 52, forward strand.
AAACCGTTGGCTGGTTCCTCTGCGATCTTGGTACCCTTGCCGTCATCGGAGGATTGGGAATGGCCATAGGTGGAACGTGTCTTAGCAGCAGCTCGATCAGTGACACCGGAAGGGGAGCGATGGGTGTTCAAAGGTAGCGGAGCAAAGATTCCGGGATGGCGCCTCTTCCAGGTGCGCGAGCGAGCCGTCGGACACCCCCAAGACAGGTTTGATGAAAAAACATCGGGTCGAGCCCAATCAAACAGAGGTGGATGTTGTCCAGCAGCGGCATGATCAGTGATACCAGAAAGGGAGCGGTGAGGGGGCATAGCGAAAGAGGAAAAAAAAGACAAAAAGCAACAAGAATAGAGTGAAAAGGGGAAGAGTGGACGAAGGCAGACAAGTAACAGATGGAAAGTATGAAAACAGCAGACAGACACTCAGACAGAACAGTAGACAGAGAACACCACATAGACAGAACACCAGACAACACCAGACAGACAGAATACCAGACAGAGAGAACACTAGACAGACAGAACAGCAGACAGACAGAACAGCAGACAGAGAGCAGTAGCGGAGGAACGGTAGAAGGTCAATAAATCAAGAGGTAAAAAGATAGACAGTCAAGGTAGTGTATAAGAAAGACTAGCTTCAAAAATAAAGCGAGAAGGTGCTCATAACCTGTAGAAGCTAGAACGAGTGAAATAGGACTTTGCAATACCAGAATGAAGTACAGAACATAATGTGAGGAGAAATACAAGGTATTTATACTACACATTATGTAATGAGAATGAGAAAGGAATGACAACGTGAGAAAAGGAAGGAAAGGCTCGTCGTGACTAATGGTATGTGTCACTCATAACACATGATGTAGTGAGAGGTAATCCTTTAGTAAAGGATTACATACTCCAGCTCCAACAAAATGGCGAACCGCTCACGCCAAACAAGCGACTTTACCCACAAGCCCCTCCTTCGGAGGCTCGCTTCGCGCGAGCCTCCGAAGTCGGGGCTGGTTAAGCTAGTGTGTACATGCATTTCGGGATTGGCTGAACTCAGGCGAATAATTACCACTCAGCTTACATAATCGGGTGACGGACTAACCCGAGGCGAACGGGGACGGTCAACAGGAAACCACGGCGACAGCAACACGATTAACCAACTCTCGTCTCATTCGTCATGGGCGGAACAGCCATCAATACTGCCGGAACACACATCGATTCACACAACAGGAAGAAACGCTCCTCGCAATACCCCTCCACCACAAAAACAATCAAATCGGGCTGCGGGGGGAAGTGGAAGAGTCGTCCAACCAGGCCGCATACTCAGTCAGTCACTTCTCTCACTGCCTCGCTCGTTTTCTGGGATTAGAATCACTCATCATCCTCACCTCCCCTTGATATCACTAGCCTCAACGCAGAGGAAAGAAAACAGGCGTACGAAGTGAGTAGACCCCTCAGTTTCCATCAAACTTCGCGTCTGCTCAATCAAAGGCCAGAAGAATCAAACTAAACGCAAACGCAAAAAATACTCAAATCAATCATTATAGCTTCTCAAGAAGTTCAGCGGTCGGAAAAACTTTTCGCTACCAATCGACCTACCACCTTGGTCACCGCCCCCAAGCTAGACGATATCAACCCAGATTTAATCATCATCAGAGATTATGGCTCAAGTCCTGCCGATTGGGATCGACCAGAACAGAAAGAGGAATCGATCAAACCACCAACTGAATCAAACCACCATGAAGAAGAATGGGCAAAACCTCGTGAGCAATTGCAAAAAAAAAACTAAAACTAAATCTGCATTGCTGGAGGACATCATTAATAACGAGTGTATGCCTGCTAATTCACAGCCGAGACTATTCACAAGCATTCCTCAAACCAGTCTTCTTCCAATTCCTTGCCAGCAACTACCACCGCGATCACTACAGCCACTGGCAGTTCCTCCTCAGCTTCTCCGAGACGTGTGGCTCTCCATCATCGGAAGTACCACCGAAACCTAGCAGAGGAAGAAATGGTCATCTAGACGAAAGGATTCCCAACGGATCAAGCAACAAAATATCAGCCGATTCGCCGCGTGATCGATCGGGCGTGTCTCTCAAGGGGAAAGAAAAAGTGGACTCAGAAATTGATTGGACCGGATGGGAGCCTCATAACTACCATAGCAATGCTGCACTTGAAAGACTTCAATTCCAGTGAGTGGATATATTCACGTTCAGAGCTTTCTATGTGATTCACGTGATCCATTTCAGAATGGTGTGAATGGTGGCTCATTGAGGGAGAACTGTTTCCTGTTTTTTTAGGTACCTAGATCGAGCAAAGGAATTCAAACGATTATCCGATTTCCAACGCCAACATCTTTCTCAAGCCCGTGCAGCCTGCACCGACCCAAAGGCCGCGATACCCGAGGATGCGGAAGTAATGAGTGATTTGGCGGCCGTTGGATCGGTTGACTCGCTGCTCTTATTCACCCAATCCTTCTTGGCCACCGAGCTTACTCGGCCCACGATGACTCGCACAGATCAGTGTTCCCAATGGAGTAGTATGATCGGATTCTTGGACGTGGCTAAATCCACGACTCGCCGCTCGGGCATTCAGCTGACACATGCAATTTGGTAAGCTTTATTTTCTTGCAACCCGTAATTGACCTACCTCTTCGGTGTGAACTGTCTACTAAAGCTTGGAAATTGACGTCTTACAACCAGCTTGATGTACGAAAGCCTGCTCCTGGACCGACTTGTCGAGGCAGATAGACCGATACTGCTCCAAAAATATTCCCATGAAACGGATACTGAGAAACTATTGGAACGTTCAAGAAATTCAAACGGGTGATGAATTATCAAGAAATTTCGAAGGCGTCATGGCTGTCGGCAGAGAAGATGTTTGAGCGGATTTTATCAAATTCGACGCCACCTCCACCCCCGGCGACAAGTTCGGCGACCCCATCGTCGAAGGAGTCGGCAGACCGGAGTTACCGGAACATCAATCTACCCAAGCTGAAGGCGATGCTCTCACAGATGCGCCTCCGCGGCCGCAACAACACGCCGAGAATCTTGAGCGTCGATCGGCCCTATAGGTTTTGCTGGCCTCTCGACAAGACTAATCTCGACTCCATGGCCGACTTTGTGGCCTTCTCCAGATGCGCCCTCGACGAATTCTTGGAGGCTAACCACGCTAAGATCCGCTTCAAACTTGCTAGATTCGACGATCATCGTATCATTTCCTAACTCCTCTACTACAACAACTCCTCCTCCTAAACATTCCTAATCCTTGCTTCTTCATCCGGTTGTATAACTATCTTCACTGGCTATTGTTATTCATTCATCTCACAGCTCCTCATCTTGTCTTTTGTCTGTAGGGAACACCAGAATCTAGATCCTTCTTTCTTCTTTTTTTAAGATTGCGTACTGTTGTAGACTCACAAATATCTGTCGGCTCTGAATGGCCCTTCTTCATTTTACATCATATATAATACATGGAATTTTAATCCTTTCATCATTGCATACACGTATTTATTTTTTAAAAAAAAAGAAAGCCACATGTATAGTTTGGATGTCTTCAATGGTGACTCTTGTTGATCCAAACATTTTTTTTATTTCCTTGTCAGCATATTGAGATGCATAATAAGTTGAGATGAACCTTAATCCTGTGACTGAGGGAAAAAAGAAGGGGCCAACACCACAACGCATCTCTTCAACCAACAATAGAAGCTGAGTGGGGCCGCCTACATTGCTCAGATTATGGACTTAACCTCCTTGCCCCATCAGGTGCTTCTGATCTATAATTTCAAGCAGAATTGGAGAGCAAATATCAGGTTGGATGTTGTTCCTCTTTTGCATTCCATCTTGATTTTCATCATCTTTTTATTTTTCTGGATAGTTCAGCCATCAGAAAGACTGGCTTCTTCTTGCATAGGAACCAAGAAGTGCAGAACTCAACATCTTTCTTTCTTTTCTTTTTTTTTTTTTTGGGGGGGGGGGGTTGCCAAAGAGTACTGTGCAATTTTTTTTGTGGGAATTCAAAGCCACCCTGAACCAAGTCCAATAGCCATTGGACCCACATGCAGCATATCCCTTGTCAACCACCAACCAGTTGCCCTCCAGACAAAGCCACACCATCCATCCAATTTCATCTCATGTGGCTGACTGATTTTGTGAACATCTGAGTTGCTTTCTGAGTTGAGTGCTGATTAATCATCCTGGGATGATTTCTCCCTCAATTCAGAGAGCAGCATCTTCAACCTTGTGCTTTCATACCAATCACCACAGAAACATCCCACCCTGGATCTCAGAAAGATTTAGTGGTGTGGTCTGTTTTGCTGTATTTCTGGAGGGAAAAATTCATAATTTCTACTTTTATCAAAAAACCACTCAAGATATAGCCAAAAAAAAAAAAAAAACCTCAAAAATGGAATTCCTTGACAAAATAAACCCTATTCACCCACCAGAACAACCCTCATAACTCTACTGGTTTAGAAGATACACGGATTTCGCCAGTCATGGTCAATTGTTGGGGGTATTATTTATTCATTATCACCCATATTTCACAACTTATGCATATATATATTGAATTCATTTCACATGTTCCAAACCAAAACTTGTACCATTTCTTTCATATTGACGTCCTTTCATTATGTTTGCATATCAAAGGACAGCATGACATTTTTACAGCAATATTCCCTCAAAGCTGTGCTAGGGCTGTGTTAGGCTGTGCAAGGATGTGTAGTCAGGCCAGCTAAAATCCCTCATCATGTTTCCCTGCAGCTAAAATACCTAATATTTTACTATATAAGGAGGCCTTCTGCCTGCCATTTGTATCCTCACCATCACCTCACACATGGAGCACTGGTCAACCATTACTCAAGCAACCTATTCTCATCTAGGTATTCTGTCTTATATTTTCTTATCATCCTTATCTCAGAAATATATATATAAATCAACAAGTATTACCTTCACTTATAAGAGGAAACAAAGAGAATGACTCACCAGATCCTAGGTTCCATTCCACCTGGGTACAACTTCCTCAACAGTGCACTACAAACATTAAGTACATTCCCAGCATGGACAGTGGTCACATGATTTTATTTGGTAAATTTCATCACATTTTGTGCACTACATAAAATATATGTGATTTTTTAAATATGAAGGTGGCCATTCATGGTTGCTGAGAACAGAGGTTCAAATGTGATACAAAATGTGACAAAAATTTACCAAAAAAAGCATGTAACTGCTGCATGACTAACCACTGTCCTGTGTCACTCAACTATTGTCCATGCTGGGAATTTACTTAATATTTGTAGTGGTGGCCTTATCCAACTAGGCTATTTTGCATTATACTCAAAACAGTCTTTCTTTATTTTTATAACCCAACCCAAAGGAGCTGAGTTCAATTCCTTGTTGAAGCATCTTCTACCTCTTCATTTTCATTTTCATCACCCTGAACCCTGAATTCATTCCATAACAACAAAATCAACATATTTTTTCAATCAAACAGCTCATCTAGAACACATCCTCTATCACACTGCAAAAAAAACTGGCTCAACTACCTGCAGTTGACATGCAGAAACTCTGTCAGCTATCGAGTAAGATCCAGCTACCTTGAGGGGAGCTGAGGTCCTAAAACGGGATAGTGATAAGTGTTGAGAGATCCAAGGCTCTTTTGAGTCCAGTGATTCGCCGATATAACTAGAGCTGAATAGCTATCTTCAAGCTTGCTACTGGTTCAGGGATCTGCGCAATATAACTTGATGAAGCAGTATTGAAGGTGGATCCACGATTCACTTCAAGAATAAGAGGAATGGTTGATAAAGGTCTCTTCTTGGATTTCTGGGGAACATAGAAATGAACAAGATACAAACTATATAGAGATGTACAACTGAATAACTCTATATAAGCATAAGAGAAAAATGTTTATAAAATATAAAAAGTGAAAGGGTAATAAAAAGTGCAGTCTGTGTAGTAAATGTGATGATAACTTGTGAAAGGTATTGTGAAATTGACTTGCAGGCTGACAAACTCCAAGGAAGGTTGTGGTGTTACTCAAACCTTTCTCCAAGAATGATTCAACCAAGCTTTGATGCACAGTGACTGTGCCAACAAATCTACATATGCAGACAGGTGGAGTTTGGATGGCAGCATAGCTGGAGCATGCTGCATGTCAACTGCAGGCAGTTGACTGAGTTTTTTCTGCAGTGTCACATTCATAAAAGCTGACAAGCATACCTTGGTGGTCTTGTTTTCTGATAGAATAGAAAGGCAGAGCTTGCACTCCACCATACATTTCTAAATTCAGCAAAAGGGTCTTACAACCAATTTTGAGTCTTACAGTGGCTTCTCTTTTCTCTCCTCTGATTACCTGAAGGATAAAATGAGATCAAGCCCATCCAAAGACTCAATCAACTGATGGAACAATAAGTCATTCACCCATCTTGATTGGATCAGTTTGGAACATTGATCCATCCAATGCCTGATCTATCCTTCCGCAATCATCATACAGGCAGGTTCTCTCATCATTCTAGCAGGTAGTGTTATTGGGTATAAGAAGACATGCTGATGCTTCCTGTTTCCCTTCATCCTCTCATCTTGCTCAAAGAATTAGGATTTTTTATGCAGTTCACACCTGCTACCTCACCTCTTACTAGCGGCACTTTGCTTGGATTTGTGTCTTCTGACACAAATTTTCATCATCTCCTGGAACTTTACTTGGTTTCATCTCTTCTGAAACAAGTCCTTCCTCTCCAGCACCAATTTTTCCTCTCCTGCAACATCCAAATACATGGCCAATAACTCCTTCAATCACTCACCATCTGCTAGCATGATTCCATATGTCCCTCCTACAACGGTGGGCCGCTACGCTACACTACGCTACATGGCCGATAACCGTTAGCGTAGCGGTTTTTTTTCTCTTCCAAATTTGTGTAGCGTTAGTTGTGATATTGTTCTGCTACACTAACTGTTAGCGTAGCGGAAAATTTTCCTTAAAATTTTTCTGTAGCGTTAGTTGAAAATATTTTCTGCTACACTAACAGTTAGCGTAGCTTTTCTTGAGCTAACAAAATTTTGAAGAATATGTAGCGTAACTTTTTTCCAGCTAACAAGTAGCGTAGCGTAGCTCACTGGAACTACGCTACGCTGCGCTACACATGCTACACTACGCTACGCTACACACAAGCTACGCTGCGCTACACACAAGCTATGCTGTACTTCACTACACCTGCTACACATGCTAAAGAATTTATCAACTCAACCAATTATAGCTTTGGGCTACACTGGTTAGGATCAAACAATTGGTCACTTGCTTGCTTCAAATTTTATTTTGATTGATCTGTTTTCTTGTTCCTACTATAACAACGGTGATGGATGAATGTGTCCCCGGAGAATTTTGCCCAGGATCGTCAATTCATCATCAGAGTCATCATAACAGGAACAATATTACAGTCAAAAAAGATCAAAGATGAAGTTACAAGGAAAACATTAAACGCTTGACCAATGAACAATTCTTAATGAACATGTTGTCTTTCCTCCTCTTTCTCCCTGACTTTTTCCTTGATGCATTATTATGACTGATACGGTAAGATAGTCCCCAGCCTGATATTCAGTAGGCCGGGATCACACATTTCCCGCAGGCATCCATAATACACCAGATCAATTGTCAAGAAAAAAAGAAGGCAAGACAAATGTAGAATAAAAACATTAAAAAATTGAATGATGGTTGATGAAAGAGTCTTACAAATGAAATGTGATGAAATGGACTGTTAGACAAGTGAACGATTGATTTGTTGACACAGTTATTCATGGTTGATGTGAATTTTCAAGGTTTGTATCCTCATATGGTATAGCAGGACTAAAATTTTGGTCTGTCTGGAGGTCAAATGTGATCCACTGGGTCCAATTAGATCCAGGCAGAACGATCATGCCAATTGAGCCCTGTGGACCACACCTCACCTCAGGAAGGTCAAATTATGACTCAAGATATACTAATAGAACCAATTTTGACTATTGACCCAAGTTTTTCACTACACTACCGCTGAAAAAAAAAAAAAAAAAAAAAAAAAAAAAAAAAAAAAAAATGAAAAAATGAAAAAAAAAAAAAAGAAACATGTGAACATCCACTTTTGATATTGTGACTGACCTACTCTTTTTTCTTGGTCTTAGTGCTATTCAAACTCATGCTACAAACCGGTTCCATTTCCAAAATCAATGGTTAGCATAGCTCATATAGCCGCCTTGCAGCTGAAGCTACGCTACAGGTTAGCGTAGCTGCTAGCTACGCTACAGGTTAGCGTAGCTGCTAGCTACGCTACAGGTTAGCGTAGCTTCTAGCTACGCTACAGGTTAGCGTAGCTTCTAGCTACGCTACAGGTTAGCGTAGCTTCTAGCTACGCTACAGGTTAGCGTAGCTTCTAGCTACGCTACAGGTTAGCGTAGCTGATACCAAAGCTACGCTACTTGTTAGTGTAGCTTTTTTTACAACTAACACCGCTACAAACTGCTAACGGGAAATTTGGTTAGCGTTAGTTGTACTTTGGGGAGCACAACTAACGCTACAATTTTTTTTTCAAAATCCTGTAGCGTTAGTTGTCAAAAATTGGCGCTAACGGTAGCTTTAATGTAGCGTAGCTTAATAAGCTAACACTACGCTACGCTAACGCTACGGGTAGCGTAGCTGGCCCACCGTTGCCTCCTATCAGTAATATTGCAGAAACTCCAGTACATGTCCATCCACATCCTCTGACTGAGAAGCATCAAGTTTCCTCCAAAAATGTGTTCAGGGTACTTGAATTACCTTGGTTGAATGATACTTGGTGGCTCCAACTCCACCCCCCAACCATGACTGGACTGCTTTCATCCTCAAGGGCAAGAAATTCCCCAAGATGAGCCTGCTCCACATTTTTGATGCATCTCCTTCAAACAAGGTTCAACAAAATTATGCAGTCCCAGCTCTCCAAAGGAGGTGTAACCATAACTATGACAACCCCTGCACCAAAGCTGCACGTGCTCGTAAGGAGGATTTGCTGGCAAAAACTATGAAACATATTGATGCCTGCTTCAAGCCCCATCTTGTTTCAAGGTTCAAAGATTGGTTTGTGTTCTTGATCAAAACAGTGATTCTGTAAGCTTTGTTCCTCTTCATCATGTTTATTTCTCTTCAAGAATCAAAATCTGACCTCACATTGTGAATACTCCAGGAGGCCAGCAGTGAGGTTGATTTTGATGAACTTGATGTTCATGCCGACAAGATATACGGAAAGCATGGGTGAACACCGAATATGATTGGTTTCATCCTGTCTACCTCAACTCTACTAACCCCAATCAATATATCCTCCTCACCAGTGGTAATGTTGACATCTGGGCCCAGGCAATGGTAAGCATGGACCAATTTCACCCTTGATACATCTAGCTGACCATGGCCTCAAATATACAGCAAGATCAAGTTCCCAGGTGTTAGTGTGATTTCTCCCCAGCTCGCTCAAGTTTCTTCATTGCAAAGTAGGAAGCCTAAGGCCAGACCTCCAATGTCACAGCAACCACAGCCAATGATCCTGATGGAGTGACAAAGTGGCTTGTTAATCAAAAATGGGTGCAACAATTGCAGCTCTCCGCCCTCCTCAGATCATGAAGCTCCATCAACTGACATGTCCAACTACATTGAGTTTGTGTGTATAGCCGCTGACAAAAGGGTGAATGTTTTGACGACTCTCCTGCATAAAAAATATGATCAATACCAACTGTTTTGATCACTCACAGTTGAAGAATTGAAAGCGCTTGGATTCAAAATTGGTTTCATCTCCAAGCTTTGCAGCAATTCGGCAAATACCCAGCACACATTTCTAAATCTGCATAATGTAGGCCTGTACATGTGCCTTAGTTTTTTTCTGTGGTTTTGCTATTAATGGCCAGTAGTTTTTTCTCCTCCTATCTGACTGATTGACATGTGCACTAGCTTTTTGTCTGCCATTTGCTATTAATGGTCATTAGTTTTTTTTCTCCTCCTATCTGACTGATTGAGGGCCATTGGATTTATATTGTTCTTTTTTTTCTCCTTGTATCTAACCAATCCATGGCCATTAGATTTGTATGTTGTGCCCTGAACTCTTTTTTATCCCTGTGGAAGCAAAATCACATGACTGCACCTGACACAATCTGAGTGAGGCAGTGAGAAATCCTAACACGTATTTGATTTCCAAGCCCAAATAAAGAAACCTCTTCAAGGCAAAAAAAAAAATCATGACAAGTATAAGTGTGCGCTGTTCATTCCTCAAAAATCTGACTCATTCCTCAAAAAACTTTGTAACTTGTAGTGATTGATAATTGACTTGCTTTCTCACTTTGGCACTTTATTTCAATCAGAAAAGTTTATATTTCCATCATGGGATATGTGTATTGGAGTAGCCACTTTTTTTGGGCAGGCAGGTAGACAAGCTATAAGAGATTGAGCACAGGATTGGAGTGAGACATGAAGATATATAATGCTTAACACAATGATGTAGGCGCATCAATGGTTGGAAAGATGAGAAAAGTCCTCAGTGGAGGGGCAGTCATAACCAGAATGACAATAGAGTTCACTACACACAGTTGGAGACACAATGTTGTTTGTGGTTTTTCAAATCACCCAGGTTGGGTAATTGCTATTAACCAAGGCTTGAGTTTGATGTAGATTACTTTTTACCTGTGAGAAACAGACTTCAATAGGGTTGATTTTGGGACAATAGGGTGGCAATTAGATCAACAAAGGCGGCCAACTCTTGACCCGCGGTGAATGGTGGCATTATCCATGACAAGAATTGAGTTGATTTCTGGGTATCAATTCATGTGAGGCAGCTGTGACAAATAAGGGACATTGATGAGGATCAATCTCTGTGATGTAACTCAAAATAAAATTTCATTAGGGCAAAGAAAAAAGACTTACAACTTTCCACCTGATGAAATCCTCAAACTCTTTGGCAGTGACTGTTAGATTGGTGACCGTCATTGCCAACACTCCATCATAGCAGATGGCTGGGAGCAAGGTAAATTGAGTAGGATTGGGCAGCAGCTGCTCCACGTCTGGACCTTGAGAATGACCGCAACATGTCTCAAGAGCAGATTCCAGATTCATCTGGCAGGGAGTTGATAGATTTAGTCAATATCATCAAATCAAATTGTTTCTGAAAGGGGGAAATTGCATCAGTGAAAACTAAGAACTCAGCAGGCACATTGGCCATTTGAGCTATTCAGCGGTATTTGGCAGCCAAGCTCTTGCAAATATTGATTGTATCTGGCTTCTTCAAGGTGATTGACATTTTTTGAACCAAGTTTGTGGAAATGGTTTTGATTCCAAGGAGCACTCCCAAGTGGTCATATAGTTGCTCACACATCTTGTCAAGGAACTGTCCATGTTCTGTGCGCACAAATTGAAGCATGAAATCTTGGTCCTCTGCTGACAAAAAGCTGTTGGATCCTTGTGCCTCATGTCCCTCTGGATCACGGAAAACCCTCTGTGTCTCACAATACAACTTGGCCCAACGACTGAAAGATTGACTAGAGATTGTTTGGCCAAGAGAACGGCGGATAGAGCTCAGTTTTGTGTTGTCATCTGGACAGTGGCAATCTTGATTGAAGCATTGTACTTGCAGAAGACCATGGTTGGACAATTTGTGTGTTAGTTATGTTGGATTTGGATTTTTTGAGGGGATGAAAAGGAAGATGTGGAGGGGAGGAGAGGGGAGGGGGTATAGTTATTTCTTACCTCCAATATTGGACATTGTGGGAGCAAAACATATTGTGGGAGATAAAAGTGGGATACCTGTTGGGCAGAACCTTGGCCTGGAAAAAACCTCCTCTGCCTCAGCAACTAAATGCATACTGAGGTTTTGGATGCAAAACAATTTGTCCAAGGTTTCTGGGAAAGACAATATTTATTAAATTTCATCCACTATTACAAAAACTATTCCCAAGTTCTCAGCTAAAATTCAACTTCCACTATTATTAGCAAAAAATAAATGTTCAAGCCTGTTTTCATTGTGATCCCTGGGTATGGCTGTGGTGTGCCAAAGACCAATGACTCCAGACAATTCAATTGTTCCATTATGCAACGGGATTTTGTTTTTCAAGAATACATATATAAACAGCTGTGAAAATTTCCCCACCAAAAGGGGAAATACTCAGGCGAAAAGCTGGACATTATTGAAGTGTCATATGGGGTTGTGCTCAAAGTGGTGGATGACTGTGGGACAAAGTTATAGAGGTGATGATGATTAGGGCTCAAACCTAATGGGGATTTGTTTAGATATATTTCACTCACAATTGTATCACTTCTTTTCTTCATTCATATTCATCACTCCATCTCATTTGCTGCCTCAATTGACTTCAACTCATTTGATGTGTTCTTATCCCTTTTTCAGGTGTGCTCAGCTAGATTTCATTCTCTGTTCCTCCATTTCCTTCATCTTATAACCTCCTGTACTTCCTCAGGTCTGTTTCCGTGTTGTCTCTACCTCTTGTAGAGTTTTCTCTGACACTCTGGTTGGTCATCAAAAGATACTGCACCTTTTGAATCCTCATGTCTTTAGACATAAGCCACAAACCCTCCTTTGGAGGCTGCTGCACGGGTAAGTCCCTCCAATGGATTGGGCTTGTGTTAAGCTAGGTTAATCCCCAGGATCCTGGGTGAAATTTGAATGTGGGGAACAGTTAGTTGTGCAGGATCTCCCAAACACTGGACCATATTCTGACTTGATTGGATTCAGTCACCACCAAGAGAGTGGTCAGCTGGTACCCCATAATGAGCCTTTTTTCAAAAAACTGTAAGGCATGGTGATAATGGGGTTCTGGTAAGGTAACACAGCCAACCAAGTCAAAATTTGTATGCCTGGATTTCTCTAAGTTTACTGCTTTCTTTGGTTCAGTCACCTTCATGTATCAACAAGAAGTTTCAAATGGTGAAGGTATCTATTGTCTTATTTACCTTTTTCTTAATTAGAGGGTTTTCAGCATAGGATTTTAGTGTGTTTTTGAGGCCCGGCTGGCAAAATTGATGGGCCATTAGGGGGTTCATGATCTAACCTAACACAAGTCCTCCCCTGTGGTCGGGCCGGACCCCGCGGAGCGCCTCCCGTAGGGAGGACTTGTGACTTATGTGAACATTTTGGCTCTAGCAGTTTGGACATTTTGGTGAGAGCCAACTTCAGGAGGCTGCACCACTGAAACCCATCGCACAAAATCTTCAATTTTTTAGTATGTCATAGGTACGCATCTGAACATCACTATGACCAACTTTTAGGAAATTTTATCAAGCCATTTCCTTTCAAGCCTTTCTTCAATCTGCTCTATTTATTTTTTTTCACGATTCCCCCTCAAAGCGAAACCCATAATCTGTCAACCTGTCAATTTTTTTTGTTCGGAAGTGATTGGGCTTGCCAAGGCCCAATGAAAAAAATAGTTGAATAAAGCGATTCAACGGCCCGAGGATCTTGAAAAGGCCCGACGAAGGCCAATGTCAAAAAAAAAAGTGACATGTGCAGGCTGCTCGAAATCTGTGAGACAATGCACTTGCGCTTGTCTCACTATTTTTCATCAATTTTTGTTCTAAACTCCTGGTTTTGAAGGCCATGGAGGCACCAAAAAATCGACCAAAAATTGCTGTTGGTAGCCTCCAATCTTGCCCACACAATGGTCCAAAATTACATTTTTTGGATGAAAGGGAAAAAAACTACAGAGGGTGAAAAAAAACAACCCAAAAGTACCATTTTTCCTCAAACTGCTAGAGCCACGGGCGGGATTTTAGTCATAAGTCCCCTCTGGCGAGGGCGCCCCTGCGGGCCCCGCCGGGGACTTAGTTAGGTTAGGTTCACGATAAGATTTCATGGGAAAGTTTTATGAAGCTCATCGGAAATGCTTAAAACGACTTTACACACCGCTTTCTACATCTCACATCCAGCGGGTGTGATCGATCACATAGATCCTTCTGGTTTGATTGTTTTGGTGGAACCTACAACTGGGCAACATGTACCCATGGCTCACCTTTTTTGTTGAGTCATTTGATTCGCTGATTTTAAGCTAAAATTTACTTGTCGGACAAAATTTTAAGGGGGATCGGAAGCAAAAATGATATCGTGAACCCCCCTATTAAGTAATCAAGCTACTTCCATGTTAGGCCAGATAAACAACTGAACGATTGGTTGGTTTCTTTGTTCATGGGCCTACCGTCTTGAAAAGCTTTGATGGTTGTTTGATTATTTTACAGTGTGGGCAGGACGAAGGAGCTCTTCACCCTTTTGGTAACATGTACAGCTATCCGAGGTGCTGCCATGTACCGGTGCCTGCATAAAGAGACACAAGCTGCCTGTTCGAACTTAGCAACAAGTCCGCTCCCTGCTAGACACAGAGAGGCTTTGTACTTAGGCTCGCAACCTGGTCGTCAGGCAATTCTTTCCTGAAGAGAAGCAATGCCCATGCATGGTGCACCAGAATGGAAAATGATTATTAAATATTTAAATAGTTACGTCTGAGTTTCGAAAGAGGTAAAATCCAGTTTCGGTTAGTTTTTGCCCGAGTTTCGTACGCAGCGTGAAAGTGTCTGTTGACCATTTTGGAAGAGAAAGCAACACGAACGAGGATCTGACTGCCGCAAAAGAATGGCGTTCCTATTCAAGTCCAAGACTAAATCACCTCAGGAACTCGTCAAGACTATCAAGGACTCGCTCAACAAACTCGAGAACAACCCTCAGCCGACCTCACCAAGAAAGTGAGTCTCACACCTCCACTAAGACTTGCATTATCCACTTGACTAACTTAGTTATCCTCAAACATGATGAACCCAAGATCAATGAAGATATCACAAAAGCACTTCAGTTGATGAAATCAATCCTGAGTGGCTCCTCACTGCCAACCATACAAGACTCGTCAATACCAACCACCAGCTCGAATGGAGCAGAAGATGGACAACCCATGTCGGCCAACGGAGCCCTCAACAGTTCATCCTCCGCCTCCGCCTCAAACTCATCGCCCGAGATCGTGGCCCAACTGGCACAAGAGATTTACAACCAAGATCTACTGAAAATCTTCCTCCTGCAAATGCGCAGATTCGAATTCGAATCAAGGAAGGATGTCGTGAATATCTTCAACCTCATCCTAAGGAGACAGATCGGTACCCGCTGGCCAACCGTCGATTATTTGGCTAACCGAGAGGAAATCATTTGGATCGCCCTCAAAGGGTTTGTACCTTGGGATATACCTACATTTTTATATGCTCCACCAGCTGATTTCAACTCTCCTTTCCTCTCTCAAGTTATGACAATTCTGACGTAGCTCTAAATACAGGTATGATCTTGAAAGAGATGTTGAGGCATGAGATATTGGCCAAAAGTTTACTCTACTCGGATCGGTAACCCTTTTCCCTATCGCAAAAAAATTGAGGTCTAGGATACATTCCAAATTGACTAAGCCTTTGTTGACTTCATGCGTATGGGTTAGGTTTACGATTTTCCTCAATATATTGAGCAGACTACATTTGGAATCGCCTGTGATGCAATGTCGAGTTTCAAAGATGGCTTAACTCGACACAAAGGCATGGTAGCTACCTATTTGGAAGATCATTATGACAAGGTAATCCTGCCACTGGATGTCTTTTTATGATTTCTGACCCAGCCAACATATTGACGCCCCTAATCTTGTCTCTCTCTCCTTGACTATCTCTCACTATCAGTTTTTCGCGATGTATACCAATTTAATACAATCATCAAATTACGTAACCAAGAGGCAATCGATCAAACTATTAGGAGAAATCTTATTGGATCGATCGAACTACAACGTGATGAATCAATACATCTCAAACGAAGATAATCTGAAGATTATGATGAATCTCTTGAAAGATAAATCTAAAAATATCCAATTCGAGGCGTTTCATGTTTTCAAAGTTGAGTGCCAATTATTTTCATCCCTTCCACAAGGTTACCCGCTCGCTGATTCTAATTTTTTTTCTCTCTCTCTTTTCTTGGCACTATTCATTTCGTAGGTCTTTGTTGCTAATCCTAGGAAACCTGCACCAATCGAATCGATACTGAAGAGGAATAAGGAGAAACTGATTGAGTTTTTGAGGAAGTTTCATAATGATAAAGACGGTCCGTAACTCCTGCTCTCTTCCTCCCCGTCTGGATTGATTCCACGTTTGGATCTTGCGTGCTAATCATTATCGACTTGTTTTCCACAGACGAACAATTTAACGATGAGAAGGGCTTTTGATTCTCCAGATTGAGAACCTTAAGTAGTTGGCCACCTTGTTTTGTCAAGTCGGAAGAAACACACACCCAAGTTCCTTATTTTCCCCATCCTTTTTCGACTTGGAAAGAAACATTCCTTTTATCTTTCTCCCAGCTCGTTCTCAGCTCATCTTTGTTGACCCCCCTTTTTTTCCGGCACGACTCTTGAACTACTTTTAATGTCACTACTAGTTTTCCTTTTTTTGTCATTCCGTATGAGATGTATTGTTAGTCTCTCTATCTCTTCTCCTGAAACAATGCACATACTGTATGACTTGTTGTTCCCATCATTCCCATGTGTTGATTTCATGTGCACATTCATTTTATACACATTGACTTTTGTTTTTTACTGTAAGGGAATATGCATGGATCTAAGTTGCAGCCTTTTTTTCCTTTTATGGTGATTCCTTGAAAGAAGTTGATACTTTGGGGTGAGCCAATTCTCGAGATCACATTATATAGTGAGACCTCAGTAAGAGATGCGGTGTGTATATCTCCCTGACAGGCCAAGGTTTTCATGGCAGTGTGAGTGCCATTGGGAAGGAGTGTAAGAATGCAGTAGTCTCTTGATTGTATTCAAGTCAAATGAAATTTTCCCCCATGCACATCCATCTAGCTGAGTGCTTACTCAGGACCCCAGAAAGCTGCCCCAAAGGAGGGTGTTAAAAAAGTGGATTTTGGCCAACATTTTTGCCTGATTTCAGACCCATACATAATACCTTTTTCAAGACTACTAGGCTGAGGCAGAATTTGACTAGAGCTTCATCAAAAAAAAAATGAAAAAAACCTCCCAGAATGTTTTTTGGTTTTTGGTAGTTTTATGCCAATTGAACTTTTTTTTGCATACCTGAAAAGGATGTGTTTGCAATGTGTATCAAGCAATGCCTAGTTTGACACTTCAACAAACCTGAAAGTATTTCAAAAATCTGTTTATAATTGCTGGCTAATCTATCCAATGAATGATCATCAATTGAACATTTTCTCACAGCTATATTTGGATGCATGTTGTTCAACCTGAATGTGAACAGTTATCTACCATCTGTCGTGCTACTGCCACTCACAGTACTGTACAAGAATATCCTTTTTTTTATTCTCCTTGTGCAAAGCATATAAATATACAACATGAATCATGAGTTCCCTTTGATTATGTTCCCAACCAAGTTCTGGGACCCCCACCCACATACATGGGCTACAACCCAAAAGAATTTCATTAAAAAGCACCTCTTTAATTCATGTGCTGCTTGATCTGTGAGACAGCAGCCTATCATCCATTCAACTCTTTCCCAGAGACATGGAAGCAAGCAGTCCACTTGCATGCCTGTTTTTTTCTGTGGCTGTGATTGGCACCATGATATATATACAGATGTAATAATGCACAATCTCATGAATAAAAAAACATCAAAGTTCAATGTGAGGCAACCAAGATGTTCTTCAGGAAAGGATGAATTCATGGCTGTAAGAATTCTTTTGGATTTCCCGGGCCAATCTTGAATATTTTAATGGAAATATTACTCTAAACCCAACATAAAATGTAATAGTGCTATAATGGTACTCAATGAGACCCAAAATATCCAATCCTATGACACTGTTGATGAAATACGAAGTCCAGCTCACCTGAATCTTTGTTTAGTTTCTGAATGTTAAGTGGCTGTTTGTTTATTTAATGTAGTTTGCATTGTTACACCAATCGTTATGAATTGAGTTTCTACCTGGAGGTAACGTATCAAATTCTAATATTTATTTTATGGCTGCTTGTTTAGTTTGGTAAACTTTTTGCAAGGGGTTGGCACAGAAGAAGAGATTTAAGGGAAGAAACAAAATCGAAACAATCCCTTGTCATATTTTCTAAAAAAAAAAAAAGCAATAGGATTTTTGGATGAAAGAAAAAGCGAGCCAAGTATGCACAACATACGAAGCAAAAGGACAATGTAATATATATACCACAATTTCATACTTGATGCTGAGATTATTTTACACTCTGCTTAGCAGCCACATGGAAGCTAATTGACTAACAGAAATAGCGAAAAGGAACTGAATGCGTCTAGATTTTTGCGTCGAATTGACGGTCGATGTGGTCGCTGATCCAAAGTTTTGTCCACTCGGGTCCGGTAAGATCACATACCTTAACGATCGCAACTAAGTCCATCACACATTCCGAAGTGTAATTATACAGATAAGTCTCTTGGGTCTTCAAGCTTACGATTTGCATGATTCTCAGCGACGTACCAGAAAAAATGCATTGGCTGCAAACACGTAAACGAATATCGCCCAGCAAATCGAAGATCTGAAGCCGATCAAGCTTGCTAACAGGCTAACAATAATGCTATAGATATGGACCCCAAAACAAGAATCGTTAACGATGAGATTGTACTGCGACTAGTTCAGGGTTGGAGATCAGCATACCCGACAAATTTGTATCCCGAGTAAGCCACCAGGTCTATAACCGCCCCATCTCCTTGAATATTCAGCAAATAACATCCTAGCTTTATGCAGCAGAATTCTAGAAAAATTATCCCTAGTGCTAAATTATGAAATGTACCAAAAAACCATGATCATGTTAGTGCATCGCACTTGTGGGAAGAAACTCTATGAATATATATAGTACCTTGAGATGCAGCGAGAGATAATAGCTCGGGATCGAACCTTCCTTTCGAGCCGGCGACGGCCCCGACAGAAGGATGTAGGTCATCAACGCCATTACTGAAACAGAACAAGCAGCAGAAGGTCACGACTAAATTTCATTCATTTCAAATTAGGAAAAAACAATAAAAACAAGACCAACCTGGGATATAAGCATCAGGACAGTTGATGTCCTCCCGAGGAGGTTGATAGCCTTCAACTTGTCCAGACACTTCCGACCGCTGGACTAATCTCGACCATGGCTTATGCCTCCATGGAAACAGTATCAACTTGATCTTATTAAAAACGTATAAATTCGAGACATTGAATGAATGCTTCAGATGAGTCAGGGGAGATATCTTGTCAGCTGTTTTTTTTTTTAAGAAAAAAGGGAAGGATCATCAGCATCTTGTCCTCATAATTTCACAATTAACATAATATGTGTCTGGTAATTTTTTTTTGGTGGTAACTTGCGTTTTTCTCGACATATTCTGAGCCAGCTTTCATTGCGGATTGACCGAATTGCATTCCCATTTGAGCGGTCATGTCGTTGACGCCGAAGGGGTTAGAGAAGTTACTGGAGGGGCCAATTCCGATGGGGTTGGAGTTAGGCCAACCGGGCTGTTGTTGTTGTTGTTGGAGATGATGGTGGTTTGCATTAGGGGGAGAGTTTTGAAACTGGTTGAAGTTATTCTGAGTGTTCTGATAGAACGGCTGATCGAGTTCGTTTGAGGGTGCGGGTGGAGAGCTGAATCGTTGGTAGTCAGAGGAAGAGGCCGTGCTGGTTCTGATTCGATCGCTCGGTGCATGTGCGTACGGATTTTGGTGAGGGTGGGTGCTCGGGAAAGTCTGGCTGTCGGGGATGGGTGGAGATGCAGGCAGGTTGAAGGGCGGTGGGACTGGCTTGGGGTGCTGCAGTGTTGGTGCGGACTGATGACTGCTTCGGTTGAACATGGCGATTCGCTGTTGACCGTCCTGAGTGAGTCGTCTCTGCTGTGAGTGTATGCACGTCATCGGGCCAGCCGATTACGTCATCAGGGGGGCCAAGAAGAAACCCTCATTCATCAAGAGTGAAATTCTTTCTTCCAGCAAATATTGATCCCCACAGTTCACGGACTTTTTCTCCTGCTACATAAGTATGACGCGTTGTCTCTGGGTACTTCGGCACTGGGGCCATTTCAGATTGGAATACGGCTTTGATTATAGTTGAGGAAAGATTTATTACAATGGGCAAATGGATCTACATTCCAGCTGAACGTGGAAATTCCCTGGCAAGGTATAATGTTAGAAGAGGAGAAGATTGATATAATACGTGTATAGTAAATCATAGGACGATATGGGTTCTGCAAATTGGACAGGTGAGAGGTCCCGGTACCAAGCCAAGTAACCAGTGCTACCAGAGAGAAGAACGCAGGTCAGCGGGGGGACTGGCAAGACAGGAAAGAAAGGATTGCCTCACCTGAATACAATCCTGGTGAAAGTGGTGCGATCTATGGCAAGGGAGGACCACCACAACCTGACTGGCACCATATTTCTCGAAGCATATGACGCAGGTGTTATGAGAAGCATCACTTTCAGCGGGGTTTGGGTCCAGAGACCTAGGGTTAGTCATGATGAGGTAATTCAGGAGGCCAATCACCGCATGTCTTGCCTGGACAATGGGGTACAGCTGGGCGAGTTGCGCCTGTAGAGCGTCAAAGGACCGGCTAATCATAAGGGCAGTTTCTGGATCGAGGGTTGAAGTGACCCGCTGATGGGCGTCCGGGGCGCCAACATAAGTCTGGAGCTCTTCGGTTGAAAAACCCAGGCGTTCAGGGTTATTAGAAATCTCGGAAATGAGTCTCTGGGTACCGTCGTACAGGTTCGCGAAGAAGGTGCGGTTTTCAGGACTCAGGGTCTGCAATATTTCCTCCCATGAAAGGGCCGGGCTGTCAGGCTCGGCAGCTCCGCCGTGTTCTGCTACTTGCTGCCCAACAGGACTCGTAGGTGTGGTGGGGTGTTCTGGAGACGCGATCATGAGGCCTGCACCAGCAGAGTCCAGGTCTCTAGTACTCGGTGGTGACTCAGGCCCCACATATTCTTCAACAGGCCGGACGCCGCCAGGGCTGGTTCCGGGTAAGTCACCGTGATCATCATGTCCCACATTACCGGCATGGGAACTTGAATCCATTTTTTTTTTGGTGCGGAGGAGGCTGAGAGTGCTGTTCGAGGAAGACGCGTCGAGGAGTCGAAGTAGCAATTTAGGTGGCGCCGTTAGGAGACGTGAGGAAGTGGATACGTGGTATACATTTTCTTGGTTATCAAGTCACCCCCCTCATATAGGCTCCATTAGTTCAGCGAGCTCAGCCCGTCTTCAGCTGCTGCTTACCGAAATGCGTGCTTTTTCAGAAAAGTCGGATATGAAGAAGGGAGCTTTGTCGAAAATGCACAGCGCTCAACTCAGCTTTCAAGAGACTTTGTTTCCTTGTCGCGTGCTTTTATTCCAAGAATCAGGGTTCTGAGAAAAAAAAATGGCTCCTTGCGCGTTTAGCTTGCCCACACTGAATCAATCCTTTTCTCCAAGACAAGACAGGTCTCCAAGACAAGACAGGATGGACCAGGATAGAACGCGAGGCGATTTTAAGCTTGGCAACGGATACAGCTTGCAATGCTCTCAAGAGAGCTTCAACTATGGTGCAATCTCTCACAAAAGAGGGCGTCTGAGCTGATCGTTTTGCAGCAAAAAAAAGGCTTTCCTATGGGGAAACTTAAGAGGGTTCTCTTCTTTACCGGGTCAGATTTTCCGGAGATGCGCGTCGGTTTGTGCTCTCTTAGATTTCATCACATGCCCTTTCCGGCGCGTGTCGCGATGTGGGTCTCGGAATACTATGGCTCTGTTTGTTGGCTCCACAGTTGCCATCATCAATCTGATAGATAGCTGATAAATAATTTTACACTGCTTCAACTGAATATCTATTTTTCAAGGTCAACATTCTTTATTCCAGCGCGCACCATTCTCATCTCCGTGGACCGATTTTTTTTTTGATGAATTTCCGGGCACTTAAGGACAGGTATCTCTTGCTTGGAACTTGCTTTAGAACCTTGCAAGATTATTATTATCTTATAAAGCTCTCAGTGGCGAGCGGATTGAGGCAAGACAAACATAAATTTACTGGGAAGTTAACGTTTTGAGTCACGTGCGTACCCTGTACTGAGTAGGGAGATGTTTATTTATTATTTCATTAGATATCAACATAATAATTGGGCAAGATATTATCACAGGGGGTGGGGGGGTCAAGAGATGTACACATTTCGCAGGGAGTTTTATGACAGCTGAAGGCTGCTAGGAATTATTGTTTGCGTAATGATTCATGGAGTTATGGAGGTCCTGCATATTGGACAGGTGAGGGGTTCAGGTACCAATCCTAGTAACCAGTCCTAATAGAGAGAAAAGTTCAAGTCAGTCGGGTAGGTTCGAAAGGTAAGAGATGGAGAGAAAGAAGAGGGACATGCCTGGATGCAAGCCTGGTGGAAGTGGTGAGATCCATGGCATGGCAGGGTCACCATAATCTGATGTTCCAGGTACTCTTCTAAGCATATGACGCAGGCGGATCGTGAAGAATTGCCTTGAGAAGGGTTGGGACACCGACACCTAGGGCTTCTCCTGATCAGGTAGTCCATGAGAGCAATCACCTCAATTCTTGCATTGAGAAGGAAATACACCCCCTCTAGTTGCCTTCCAGCATGATTGAAGAACCGGTCAAGAGCGTTGATAGTTGCTGGATGGATGCTAGCGAGGAACTGGGGAAGGTGGTAAAGGTCGCCCAAGACATCATCGGCTTCTTCGACGGACAAGGAGAGGCGCTCGCGGTTGTTGATTATCTCAAATGTCAACTCGTGAATGCTATTAACAAATTCATGAGGAAGAGTTGTTTCTCGGGAGAGAGGGTCTGCATCACTTGGTCCCAGGAGGCCGTGTCGTCAAGGTGGGCAGATCCGTCCAGCTCTTCTGCCAGTTGAAAGGCGGGCGCAAAGGTGGCTTCTGGAGCGGCGAGGTCTTCAGCGGGTCCTGGCTGGTTTCCAGCAGGGTTCGAGGACGAGGATGGCTCAGCCCCGCAGATTCTTCAACTTGCCGGTCGCCGCCAGGGCTTGGCTCGGAGAGGTCATCGGGACGTTTCACATCGCCGGGATTGGAACTTGCATCCATTTGTTGTGCGCGCGTTAGGTTGGGTGCTGGTGAGGGGAGTCTGTTTGATGAGTTGAAGAAGTAATTTAGGTGGGGCGTGAGGAGACGTGAGGATGATGTATGACACGCTTGTTGGCCTTAAGTCCACCCCATAATATAGCCTAGTTGACGCGGGCTGAGCCTCTCCTCGGCCAGCAGCTGTCGCACCACCGATGTCTGTTTTCTAGAACGCCTGCTTTTTACAAAAGTCGGATCGTTACGGATGGAGATGAAGGCTTGGACCGGAATGCACTCTCTCGACTCAGCTTGCACAAAGAGAAAAAAAAAACCCTTTCTTTCCTTGTCAGAGCTTGACAAATGAGCTGGCCGAGATTTGATGCACCATTTTTTTCGGAGGTCTGACGGACGACATTTGCACTACCCGATTCTAGGCTCAGACGCCGGGGCTGCAGCTTGCGCTGCTCTCTGGAGAGCGTCGAGTTTGGTTTAATAACTCGGAAGAGAAAGTCCCAAAGCTGATCGGGTTGCAAAATCAACCAAGGGTTTTCCTATGGGGAAAGGTAAGAAGGTATTATTCCACTTCACCGGATCAGAGATTCAGTTAGACTAGATATGTTTGCCTACTCTCTCTCTCTCTCTCTCTCTTAGGTCAAGCAACCTGCCTGGATTGTGGAAAGGAGATGGCATTCAATGAAGAACCTCATGCCGAGGATTCTCCTGATTGGGATCTCGCCAAGACTTGGTTGGCTCTTCCCCTTGTTGAATTGCGCAATTCGTTCAGTATAGGTGTGACGGACTGGTTGCATTCAGAAGATTGCTGACTGAAGATGGGCACTCATCATCAATAGGTTTCTTGGGATCCAGCCCAGGTCAACCTGCCACCCGGCATATTTAAATAACAAAGTAACGCGGGGAGACGCATCCAAGCCTACCATTGATCCAAGCTTTTCATTGACTGGGAGCTTTGAGATTTTGTTTTCCTAATAATGAAACGCAGCTTGAGCTTTCCAAACTTGGTGGTTATGAGTACAAGGTAAATTATACAAGGGGGCGTTAGCTTTTTTTTTTTTTGCTTCAGTAACTGCACTTCCGGATTCCAAATGAAAGCTGCTTGTCCCTGCAGTGCATTCTCTTGACTCCGACTGGGACCACTTGACAAAGTGAGCCACCAATCCCCCAAGGTTTGGCAAGAATATCAGACTGAAACCTCAAGGTTTTGAAAGGCATTGTTATTTTCCGCATGAAAAGAAGAAGAAAGCAAAAGAGGAAAAATATAGAAGACAGAAAGACAAGAAGAATATGTGCGGGTATGACCAAGAATATAAAAAAAAAAGAAAAACTATAGGCAAGCTAGATGTAAAATATATGCTGAGAGAAACAGTTAAAATCAATTCTAGTGATGTACCTCAACAGAACAAGTATACATGTGGAATTATCGAATTTCTACGGATCGAGTCACGCTGGTAATAGTGGATAAGATTTATGAGAAAATGAAATTTTACAAGGCTTATACTCTAGCGATATTGGATATGCGCCTGAATTCAAGCTACAGCAGGCTCGGTCGCGCCCGAAAACGATTGAAGGCCCATGTTGAAAACGCACTGAATTGGCAAGAGGGATCGATAAATTTCAGTTGGATTGTCGACAGCTGGATGCTTCGATTACGAATCGATCGACCATCCTGCCTTTGGCATCCATCGTGCGCCAAAAGAGCCGGTCAACGGCGGTGTATTGTTTGATGTGATGGTCACCTTCGGAGTACTTGATGGGACAGGGAAGCTGGCTGCCTGCGATACGATAAACCCGGACGTTTTCATCAGACCACTGCTTTCGTCGCGCGAAGTTCTCATGCGAATCCTCGAGCCACACCTCGTCGGTGTCGAATTCCGGGGCCATGTCGAGCGTTATCGGGCTGAAGTAGTCCGCCCCGCCACCGTCAGCGGAACGTGTCTTGTGCTGCTTCAAGTGGCTTTGAGATGATTCGTAGAAGCCCCAATTTTCCACCTTGGTAGGCGCGTTTTTCTGGTACTTTCCTGACCCGGGGTCACCACATACACCACTCCATGATCCTCATCACGCGATTGCGGATCCCGGTCAGAGTAGCGCGCTAACTCGTGCTGTCTAATGTGTGTCGGGGGATATTTGAGGATGGACCCTTCTCAAAGAAGTATTGGGTCATGTATGTCCGAAGCAGACCGCGAGAATAGGCCGGGACTTCATTGGATGAAATAACCAAAGTGGCTGGAGGGATGTCATACATTCTCGTCACATCCGAAATGGCATGGAAGTGAGGCGCATATACTGTGCGGATGTAGTGATCGCTAAACAGTAAAAAAAAGCCATCCAGTTAGTTTCTATAAAAAAAAAAATGTTTTGCGTGCTGGAAGATCACTTACAGTTGCGCATCCTTGTCATGCTTCCACATTTTCTGATCGGCGTGCTCAACAAAAGGAGCTTGGTTCACGACGATGATGCGGAGACTGGCTTCCTTCCATTCTGGCCGTGCCATTTCCCAGAGCATCCAATGCTCTTGATCAGCGACCTCAGTGAGAGAGCTCCGACTCTTATAGAATGCCTGTCGATCTACGGCGAGGTTACTGTCCAATACAAGCACCTAGCCCGGGGATGTGGCGAGTAAGCGAAGAAAGTGCCACGAGTTCGATGGTCCCTTGGAGTGGAAAACACGGCCGCGTATTGTCGTTCGGCAATAGAAACACCGGGCAAGATGATCCTGTTTTTCTGGTTCTTCAACAATGCCACCCGTGTGCGATTGATCTCCCCAACCTGTACATGTGACAGACCGGCGGTGTAGATGCTCTTCCCCTTGACATCAAAATCGTGCGGTCCACGTGCATATACGATAGGAATTTCTGAGGTGGATTTTCGCTGGAAGGTAATTGGATCCCAAAATTCGGTCTGCCACTGCTTCAGGTCTCGGGCCTCTTGGACTGCATTGCCCATGTGGATCATCATGTGTGGCTTCGACGGGGGTGCCGACTTGGTAATGTTACGGACGCCAAATAAACTGCCTCGAGGGGCCAGATAAGATTTCAAGCTATGTGACTTCTTGATCAACTGTCTCAGAGTTCCTGGGCTTGAATGCGTGTCTCCGATAACAAACATTTCAATCGGGCTGACTGTTTTGTTGGTAGTGACAACTACTGAAGAGAGATGGTCCACCTCGGTGGGGTCAGGTGGATTGATACCTAGCCACTGGAATTCGTAGCTGCCGTAGGATCTGACTGTGGCGGGGAGACCAGTCATGGGATCAAGGCTGCCGGATTCGAGTACCAGTTCGTACTCATAGGTGGTGCCAGACTCTAGATGGTCCAAAGGACTGAATGCACCCATCTATTTTTACCCTCTCGACCTTCAGCCTGTTCTACTTTAACCTGAGGGGCGATGAAGTGCGGCTGAACTTTAGTTTTAGGGAGGCCGAATCCAGTGGCGCGCGCTTTGGTTTGGACCTGCTTCCAGTAACGTAACCCGATGCCTTTATGTTTGTGGCTGCCTTCTGATCGAGGTTGAGTGGTTTCCCAGACGATTGCCGCTGACCAAGGCGAATGGACGAAGAGTAATGGCTGTTTTCTGAGTGCCAGATGACGTGATGCAAACCAGCCGGCGGAAAATATCGAGTCCACAAAGATAAAACGCGCAAAGACAAAGAGGTGGGTGGAAAGCCAGAAAAGAATGCCCCCAACTATCAAGAGAAATAGTAGCGTGCGGAAGGAGGAGGGTAGACGTAAAGGATATCATAAAGTGCCGGTGGCAGCCTTGAGCGGGAGCGAGATCGTTTGTGACGAGTGTGCAGCTTGGGCGATGTCAGGGGCCGAGAGGTAATGGGGATATCAAAAGCAGTGTGGTCAATTTTTGGTGCCGCGGGACGATACATGGTAGGTGTCAGCCGAAAGGTGGCAAGCTGTGTAAGCAGTGGCAGAGCCAGTCAGCCGTATGTCTTGAAGTATGGTGAAATTAGAATTGAGTATGCTAACCTGGAAGGTGAGAAGATATTACCTCTTGGTGCTGGAGGAGACGACGATCGTCTTTATTGTGGCTGCTCAGGTAGCTCCAATGTGGATGGTGTTAGCTTGGTAGTAAAGCTCCTCGAATAGTTTGTGTGGGTCTGGGAGCTCAGCTGGCGAAACACGTCGAGTGGTGGGATCTCCTTGCGAAAGAAAGAGAGACAAGAAGCGTGTTATGTATGTATGAGGAGATGAGGAGCCAGCCAGGCCAAGCCAAACAAAGTGCTGGTTGCCCTGCAACACAAGGAAATACAGATTGACACGTCGTCACCAGGCAATGGCTCAGAAATACCGTTGGTGATACGGCCGGCTCATACTTCATCAAGATCCGTGAGACATACGACATGGATTTAAATTATGCATTTTTGTATTTTACTTCCCAAGCGCACTCGCGCCGGCAACTGCAGTTGTACCATTGGTTCAAAAGCTGTTGATGAGACTGGCAGCGCACCTTGTAAGGCGGGGGGAGCCTGGACGACACTTCGCCTTGGTCACCAGTGCTCAGGGGACGAAGGCTGGCCTCGCAGAGCAAGGGCTAGTTACCGACTTGCCAATCAACTTCTGAGCCACCGCCGAATGATGGAAATTCATAATAGCCGATATTGTACAGGAAGCGGCGCCAAGGTGAACCCAGCCTTCACTTCATAACCTGACACTCTGGACCATTTTGTTCGTGCCGACCAAGTGTGTGGGTGCAAATATTGTCACCAGTGGCAAATGTTTCCATCTGGGTATTCCCATTCCAATCAGATGCGCGGCTTCCGGACCATGAGGCCGCCATTCAATCAATCACTATTGGTCGCTGGCGACCGACCTCTCCTTGCCATTACCGCCTGGCCGCTGCTGTCTCCTGCGAACGCCAGCAAAGGCGGCGTCAACTGTAAAGCACCAGGCCGACAAACAGGCTGTACTGGAGGGAAGTAGCACCGAAACCATACAAATTGGCTGACAGGAATTGAAAAATCTGAGGTAAACCCGGGTCCCTTCCTAGCTTAACCCAATCCCCTCGTTTCAGAGGCCCGGGGGCCCGGGGGGAACCCCCGGCCCCTCGCGGAGCGAGCCTCTGAAAGAGGGGCTTGTGAGCCAAGTCGGTTCCGTGGCCTGGAAGCTTCGGCTTATCGTGGCTTTTTTGGCCAACCACAGACAAATCACCCCGTAGCTCTGGAACCCGGCAGGCTTATTGTTTTCTGTGAAGTGGCCCATGTAGCTGGCCATCATGGCTATTCCACAGTTGTTTTGCTCTTTTCTTATCATGCCTAAAAGTTAACTTTCCACCCAATCTCTTCCGTGCTCTCCATCCAGCAACAATTTCTGTATCCGCTTTAGTTGAGCATCTTTATCTTATAATTGAAATGATACAGATTGTGCTTCCTTCACCTTCTGTCATGGCACTCTGTACAGGTTTTTGGTAAGAAACACGTTAGGCGCCAACGTTGTGTACATCTGAATCCCAGATGATCGGGATAGCAATAATTTTTCTTAATCCAAGGAGTCTCTCAAGTACCATTTCCCTCAAGTCCACAAGAAGATGCACTTCCCTGTAACCAAACTCACTTCAACTCCCAAGAAGGCGCCTCCGATCAATAAAGGATTGAAGACCCCGACAGGAGTCAATCTTTACAAGAAGCTGGCTGAAAAGAGCAACACCAGTTTGAAGGATTATATAAAATCCCACTCACTCAAGATGTATGGACAGGAGGCAAAGCCTCTCCAAGTGGATGCGGTGATGAGCCTTGCCAATGGTCTCAACACATTTCTTTAGCGGGGACCGGTTTCGGCAAATCTCGCATATCCGAAATTTACTTTGGATGATCCTGCCTCGCAACGTGCAATCATACTTGTATTGAACCCATTGGACGCGTTAGGAGAGAATCAGGTGTTGGAGAAGCGCCAAGCAGGTTTCTCAGCCATAAACCTGACCAAGATGAACTTCGACGAGAATACCTCCAACGCTATCTTGAATGGCGACTTCAATTTCATTTACATGAGTCCCGAGATTTACCTGAACAGCAAATCTTGGGATAACATCTATTTCAGCACTACGTTCCAGAATTGCCTTGCGTTAATTGTGGTTGACGAGGCCCACATGATCTATATTTGGGGCCTTGTCGAGAGTGGGACAACTAAAACAACGACCTCCGCGCATGGTCGACATGAAGATGGGGGGTTATTTAGGCCATGCTATGGAAAACTTGGGCCACATCTGCTTTTCCGAAATAACAAACCTATCCTCCTACTGTCAGCAACTTGTCGCCCCGTGGCTGTTGAAGCAATCAAGAAAAGTCTTAAGTTGAATGATGACAACTTAGTTATGCTGCGCGGCGAACTTACAAGGCCTGAGATCCGGATCATCCGGGCTGAAATGGATCACTCACTGGCGTCTTCACTGGACCTGATCAAATTTTTCCCAAGCGCATCCCACGTCCCCAATGAGAAAATGGTGCCGACTCTGATTTACAGTGGATCTCGTAACCGGACTCTCACTGCCATGGAAGTTGTGGATTTGGCTCGCGAGACCCCTGGCGCTTCAATGCTCCCTCGGAATACCTGTATACGGAGGTTTCACGCATGCATGGGTGATCAAGACAAGCTAGATTGTGTGGAAGATTTTGCCTCAGCAAAGTTTCCACTCATCTCGTGTACCATGGCGCTTGGCTTGGGTCAAAATTGGAAACGGGTTCGAATGGTAGTGCACATTGGCCGCGCGGGACCCGGCAAACATCTGTCAAATGATCGGCAGATGTGGACGAGATGGGCGAAGTGGGTTGGCTATCATTTTAGTTGAGAAGAACCGGCGCAAGGGCAAGAACAAGATTGAGCAATTTACTGCTGGGGCCCGCAAACTGATCAGGATCAAATGGATGCAATGGCCATCACCCCAGTGTGCCTCAGGGTTGCCTTTTCTCTGGATAACCTGTGAGCAAGCTTACTATCATTGTGCAATCTGGTTCTTCATAGTCTGATTAGTTCATTTCCGCAGCCTTGGTTACATTCCCCTGAGCATTGATGATCCTGAGTACATCAAGGAGAAAGCGCGTGAGAGGATTGAAGGCTTTTCCGAATGCCAATGTTCAAATTGCTTGCCTCCCATGCTGTTAAACTTCTGGATAACCTCGTTTATGCTACATGTGATAACTTTGATCAGATAATACACAACAATTTCCAACCAATTCAAGTTGAAGATCACCAGAACAAGTACCCACCAGCAAACACCATTCCGAAAACGTAACATCCATGAGTTGGACAAGCCAATAACCGAAGAATTCAAGAAGCAGCTCATTGATCATTGTCACCAGGTGTACATGGATCAGCATGGCACTGCAGGGCCGATCTGTGCAGCAGACATCTTTGGACCTAAGGAGGCCGAGGCGGTGGTTCTTTACCTCAATAACATCAACAAAGCAAGCGACCTGCGAGGAATCATCGGGGAGAATGCTTCCTGGGACAGCAAGATTGTTTGTTCCAAATGATATGTGATTTCAGAAAGTCTTTTGCACCGATACAGACATCTGGGGTTCAGAAGAAATCAAAGACTTCGGAGTCAATGCAAAGAATCCGGGACAATTTGGCATCAATATCGAGAACAATTGTGAAACCCCCCATTGTCAAGCTCCCCAGCGGCCGAACCAAGAAAAACAGGCTGAAGAATCACGTGCA
>SMGU01009023.1:0-19976 GCA_004348175.1 Puccinia novopanici
TTTTTTTTGCAGTGTATATATCATTTTTTCTTTGAGCTGAGAAACACCAGATGGTAGTTGTGAGAACAAGGATTGATAACTCTGAGTAAGAAAAAAAAGAAAGAGGAATGAACAAATGCCTGAGAAACACCATATGGTAGTGGTGAGCACAAGTCGTGATTAGTCCAAGTAAGCAAAAAAGAAAGAGGGATGAACCAGGATCCATTGAGGTATGGAGAGATGACAAGAAGAATGAGTGAGGAAAAGGAAAATAGAATTGGTAAAAACAATAGTGAATTACAGGTTTGGATCGCGTGAAACCTAATCTAAGTAAAACCTCAACTAACCTTATTCCTCTTATCCCACTGTATGATTCCTTCATTGCCACAGTAGCAAGGTAAGGCCCTGTTTGTGGGGAGGGAATTGACTAGGTTTGGGAAACATCCTTGTTAAAGGGGCCATTATTGATGCTGATTGGGTATTGGGACTCAAGGGTTAAAATTGAATGATGGCATGGCTTGTTGAAGTGGGGGGAGGGGGGGTGACAATCTGATGACTGCCAAATAGCGCCCCAGACTACTATTTGAATTTTGGCTGGGGCTATATACGGTGATGGACATGCCGTCATGTAAGTGGCAATTATTGGAATTTGCCAAACACTAGGGTGATATCATATGGGCCTGCGAGAGGCCCGTTATGAAAAGCATCTGTTACAAAAGTGTGGAGTGACCGTCAATCATATACAAGGTTTTGATAGGCACATCCATACACGCCTGAAAGTCAAAGAGTGTCGTTTGATATAATAAACAAATATATAGCTGATCGAGAAACTGATGATAAATGAATACCCAAAAAGAAAGAGCCTGAAACCTAGAGATTGAGAAACCCCAAAAAAATTTAAAGCAGATAACTAGAAAAGGAAAGTGACTGGCTCGCCAAACGATATCAAAACAGGAGGAAGAATGGCCCTGGCCTGGCAATGGTTAGCTCATGGAGCGAGTAAATAGTGACCAAGAGAACACCACTTGGAACAGCCAAGGTGCAGAAATGTGTCCAATGAGATCGACCGTTAGAGCAGAACTGAAAAGAGTTGAGTTTGGACTTCAGGACATGTAGGAAATGGGATGTTCAGGCCCGTAGCGTGAGATCTGTCGGGTCAAGTGGCGGAACAGTGAGCCAATAATGGAGCCTAACGGTAGAAATGTAGAGAGCTTACCACATCATCGTTCCAATTTCCCCGGATTTTGGACGGAGTAGGGATGACCTTGGCTTTCAAGCCTTCCACCATGCCTACCTCCTCATCGTAGAGCTTCTGGAAAGCGGCTTTGGTGAGATCGAGGTGTGCGCTTCCGGCTGCGCAACCCGCACAGGTGTCCACAATCCGAACAACGACGGATTTGTGCTTGTTGGTCTTGTGTTGGATTCTGACGAAAGAACCGCATTTCGGTTTGCCGGCCACTAAAAAATAGTACCATGATCAGCCTCAGTAACCGACGGCCAGCAAACAACTAGCCACTCACTTCAATGGTAACAGCGGCGACCATCGATTCATCGGTTGGTGCCCAGTTGTCCTGGTCGGAAAAGCAGGATGGGTATAGTAGGTCGTGGCCGGTATACCACGTGATGCTAGAGATAGACGGTTTAGATCAATCTGCCACAGGCTGAAATGAGTTCCAATAGTGTGCTACTCACACAACACGCATAGCTTTTCGTGCACGTCGACGGAGAGAGCTCTTCATCATTTCAGGTAAGTCTCTCTTAGCCATCGAGAGCGCCTCGGAGAAGCTGCGAGGCCATTCGATGTTGCCCGTTTCGGGGTTCCTTCGGAGGAGAAGAGGGGTAGACTGAGGGAGTTCGGAGCGTTTTTCCAACGAGGTTACGTCTCTCTTCATGCGAACACCTACTGAAAGGTTGATGAATCCATCGTCGTCGACATCGCGGGCTTCGAGAGCGGCGTGAGTAGTATTTTCAAAAGCCTTGCTGGTGGAGATCAACACCGCAAGGACTGCAAAGAGAGTTGTGAAGTAGAATCTCATATTGATGAGTGTACTGGGTGTCAAAAAATGATTGTATAGGGTCACAAGACCGGTAAGACTGAGCTCGTTTGGGGGAAAAGAGGAAAGGTGAGGATTGCCCTGGAGGCGAAAGAAAGCCGGATATATTTATCCTGGAGAAATCCTATGAACAACTTTAAATTCGAGGCTATGCGGACTTGGCAGGAGGTTTTGATTGTCGAGGTACCAATGCAGCGTAAATGCCTGGATGAAGGTGCCTGTGCGCTGGCGGACCTGGTAAAGAAGCTAATGTATGTACCTGGAGGTTATTTGCCAGTCGAGAACTGAGAAAAGGTGGTGATGATAAGAAGAAAGGTTGGAAGTATAGTGACGGGCAGTTCGGAATATATAGCAATCCGCGTTGGGCATATGTAGGAGGCAACGTTGCTGGGTTGGTTTTGTTCAGGGGGTAGCTATGATCAGGCCAGTCCGAGATGATGAGAAGGTTTAGGGTTGCACTGTCCATAGATTAGCCATGTCTTAACTGGGTAGGACTGACGATGAA
The DNA here is from genome assembly GCA_004348175.1 of Puccinia novopanici. NCBI lineage: Eukaryota > Fungi > Basidiomycota > Pucciniomycetes > Pucciniales > Pucciniaceae > Puccinia > Puccinia novopanici. The sequence goes on from SMGU01009023.1 coordinate 2,539, forward strand.
TGTGACGAGTTGTTTTCGAATTATGTATGTCAATCCAGAGGCTGAGCTTGGCATCAGTCCTATTGCTCGTATGGAACCTGAATTATTCGCAGTTGCACTCAATTGGAAATGGCCTTCAATCCTCAAATTAGCCGGTCTAACAACAGAACCCCGGATCGACGCGTGCGACTGGCTACCAAGTTCCAAGCGGCATCTCCTGCGTGGTCGATAGCCGCTGGAACGCGTTGGTAAATGCCAGCCAGGGGTGGGGTGAACTGATGGCAGTGTGAGATTGAGCTGCCATACAGTTGCACACAGAGCTTCTACACCTCATATGCCGAATGGCTGGACTGATATAAGGTTGATTCCCCGACAATGAGCCCCTGAACACAGATGAGCGGTGTAATGAGAAGCTCATGGGCTGACTAGCCAGGTATCACCTGGTCCTGAAGCCTGAGACCTGGAAGCCAAGACTTGAAGGAAACGCTCACCCAACAATTTGTTTATCGAAAATTGGACAAAGCTGTATGATGGTTCAATGCTCAATCAGCTCATGGAGGGAGGAAGCTTGCAGAGCGACAAAGCGTTGCAATCTTCCTCCATTGTGGGCATTGTATTGTGAAGGGTGAGCATCCAGTATCGGGTATGGTTATGGAAGCACTGGCCCAGCCCAAGGGTCTCCAACCGAGACGCCCTGACGCGTCCGGCCGTGCGAGACACCCGCTGGACACCTCTCTGCCGGATGGGCGGTCTAGGCTGAAGTTATTTTCTGGACCGCCTACCATAGGGGAGGGCGTAGAGATAACTCTAAGCTTCATGTGCGCGTTCCAGCACTTTGAGATGCATGAGTTGCGCGGAAGAAAGGTTACTCTTAGATAAATCTCTTACTGATAACACGGATTGTAGAGCCATTGCGCAGTACTCCTCCCTTGCAGGCATTCTTCACAAACAAAGCACGGATCAGGCCATCAGCGCCTGCGGTTTGGGCAGCTGCGAGATCGGACAATGAGAGTGTGGATTATGAGGACCTCGAGCCAATTTATGCATGTGTGGCGGAATCACGCCCTGCAACTCGGCTATAACTAGCATGAATCGTGGCCATAACAATGTGATAGTGGTGAAGGAAAGACTGGCCATCGAGCGACTCGAAAGTGGTATGAGTGCATCCCAGATTTTTCTGCCGTGCAAGTTATCATCTTCATCGAGTCAACAACCACTCTGGAGGATTTGGGCGCTGCCGAGGGGTTTGGTTAATCGAACATGTGGGACTGTTGGAGCCAGTTGGAGCTCGCTTGCTGGGGCAGCCTGCTTCATGGAAACTGGCTGTACGCGTCAACAATCGTCGAGGCCGTTGCGCATTGCGAGCCAGGAATGTGCAGTCAAGAACTTGGTTGAATCACCTCACAATCTGCATTCTTTGTCGCTAAAGCCACCTGGCTGCAGCTCAAGGAACAGTGTCAGGAGAAACACTCCCAAATTGGCATCTGGACAAAAGAAATACCCATGTCCACCTTTGGTTATACCTTTACCCCAGCAAGTAATTTTCTAACGTGATTAAGACGGAATGCAAAATTTCATTCTCAGCGATTTTCAAGAGTCGCTTGGTCATTTACCCATCAATTCTGACGCATCCTACCGAATTCAAATATCTCTCCTGTGCATACATGCGCACTGCAGTGAATAATCGGTAAGAGAAATAGATATCTTGATTTATGTACCATAAAAATGGAGGCATCAGTGAGGGTACACCGAATGCAAAATTTGGTGGTTAGATGTTTGCATTGCTGAAGAACCACCTGGAAGGAGCTAGTTTAGCTGTGACAAGTTCTCTCTGCTCATCATTCTGTTTTGATGTTTGAGATTTCATTGTTGATGGGCTGGTTGCTGACATGGCTAGAACATAAACACTGAAAAAATAGATTCTGCAGCCATAGCTTCTCCCAAATGGGGCAAATCCTAAGGGACAAAGCAGGCAGTGAAGGGCCTCCATCACACCTGCAGCTGATATGCAGGCACTGGAAATGTTTGTAGAGAATTTGAAAGTCACCAAATTTCTTGAGCCTATGCACCAAAAACTCTGGGTAAAATAAGGTGGTTCATTGTTTACATGTGTTGGTTATATAAGCATCTAGTGAGGGTGTGGTGACTTGACGGCTGATGTCACCTTCCTACCAGCTTAAGCTGGTGTGACTTGGCAATAATGAATATATGACAAGATTATAGGAACTATTGATCCTGATACCTTCACTAGGAACACCCAGAGTTTTGGGTAAATCAATGTAGATGAATCAAAAAACTATGTCAACATACCCATTAAATTTCATTCAACCCATTAAAATCAGTCATTTTCCAGGTAGTCCCATCACAATTCCCAATTGCTGACTAAATCAGAGAATGATGGAGCTTGAAGAATATCTTTCTCAAGCCAGTTCAACTGAAATTTCAAGAGTGAATGCTTACTGAAACCCAGTGAAGTTGATTTGTCAACATTGAACGTTGAAACAAGTCGAGTTAATTTTTCTTTTAAACCAAACTGGGTTACACGCAGCCGCGCAGAAGGGCGCTACTGCGAGGGGGGCCCAGACCCCCATGGCAAGCCCCAACCGGTCCACTGCCCAGTCTGCCCCGAAAAAAAGAAACCACATTCCTGTTGACCGTCATCACCGTCTTCGGCTCAACTTCGAACCAAGAAAACTCAACCAGCACACTCGAGAACCTCTTGCGAACCAGCCAAGCTACAATCAAAGAAACTAGGCAATCACCCTCATCATGGCCGAATCTCCCTTCCTTGCGTCAGCCAATACGAATACGATCAGCCAGGGTCCGTATGGGCGGTTGGTCCAGCCATCGTTCCCGGACATGGTTTTCGAAGCCTCGCCCTTGATCACAAGAGCGCTCCCCCTCAACCAATCCTACCCTGGGCCAAAGGTTTCGCTTTGCGCATGAAAGAGGCTGCCGAAGCCATTAGTCTCGCAAACGTCGGACCTACTGAGAAAGACGATAGTGAAGAGGGAGACCAACTAGCCCAAGATGAAGCGATCGAAGATCGAGAAGGAAACCGAAGAAACAAAGAGGCCAAGCGAAAAATCGTCGAAGAACTTTGGTCTAAACTACAACCTCTTGCTTTGCGAAAATCGATGATCGCGGTTCGCCTTTTTGTTCTTCCTCTTGTCCTTACTGGCCTTCAAACCCATTTCCCCATCGTATGGCTAGCTGATGCTATTTCCTCCTCTTGCAGAACTTGAAGCCGCCACAAACCTGCTGTTGACCCTGATGCTATCTTTCCTATCGAATCACCCCAACTTTTCCCAATTCGCATCCCAGCTTCTAGAGGCGATTGCAACATCCGATGGAAAACCACAGCTTACGGGAGATACAATGCGTGCGTTGTGAATGGAACATCAACCGGCTGATTGACAATATTTAACAAATCTAATCAGACATTCTGGTGATACCTTAACAGATTGTTTACGCTCTTCAACGCTTTGCCGGCCCCGTCAGCACCCACTGCAAACTACGTACCCTTACAATTGACTATTCTATCTAGACTGGTTGATATGGCTGCTTCACACCTTGAGGATCTGGCTATACTACTACGTTCCTTACTTCGTCTACCATCCTACCTCACTCAATGGAAATTGGTCAGCTCTCCGATAGGCATCACTACGATCGAAAAGTAATCCGACTCTGTGAGCAAGGAGGCAGGCTTGAGGATGCTTTCAACCTCAGCATTCTCTACTTATCTTCCCCAGATTTTTCTAAGGGGCATAGGTGTATCGATGCCGATCGGTGGCAACCCAGGCGGTCAAGCTCTCTTTGACCTTGCCAAACTGTTACGATTGGGACTTGTTGGAGGATGTCGTGCCGATCTCTCAGTACCTCAAGTCTAACCCAGAAGGCAGGCGACATATTCGAATGATAAGCTTATTGAGGTCGCCGTCGACCAAGTTTGATCAGATCGAAAAGGAGCTCACATCAAATGCTAAGCTTCAAACTGCCTGCCAGCAGAAGCCAAAAACTTGGTTCAAAGGAAGCCCGACTATTGACTCTTACCGATCTATGTGGAGTCGTGTCGGGAGAGGTAAAATATTCCGAGTCAAGGATTGCTTGGGGTTAACTGTTCCCATTGAAGAAGACGATGGTATGGAAGTCGAAGAATGGGTCATCAATGGTAGGCATTCGCTTCCCTTTGCCCATATTTTCTTCACTTTGATGCTAACACAGATTTGGACTTGTGTTCCCTCATGCAACCTCCTAAGCTGTCAAGGCCAGTTTGATAACCGCCAGACTCCATCAACCAACCCATGTGATATACGTGACAAAGGCGAGCCACCGATCATTCGGAGCCCCGCAATGGGCCAACCTCCAAACAAAATTAAGCGAGTGGGGCAACTCAATCGAGCACCTTATTCATGTGGTGGAACAAGGTCTTTCTTCCGTCGAATCTTCATCAAATCTTAAGGGAAATCAAAAGATGATTTCCACCGCTGCCTAGTAACACCCCCCTACGTCCTTGATAAAAACCTTGATGCCATCCCTCACCCTCTCGCTCTCTCTTTGTGTGGCAAGAACTCCGCTGACCCTGTGTCACAAAAAGAACCATCTTAATATTAGTAGTAAGATTTACTTGATATCTGCTTTGCACATTCACCTAGATATTCTCACACCTTTTCAAACACCATTGTCCCCCGCCTTCGCAAAAACACACCCCACGCACCTACCAAGGAAACCAGTTTTGTCTACTAAATTCCATTTTCTTCTTCATCACTCGCGACATGTCGATTGTTCTCTCCTTTTGCTCGAATATAAGCTATCATCTTTTCAGTCCTTTGTCAGCCGTTCAAAAGGGTCCTGAGGGGCAGTGAGCCAGTCAGGACTGGAACTCTCAACACTTTCTTAGGCTCTTGTCCTGTGGCGATCTCCCGGGCAGCATGAGATTACCTGTACCTGCTCATGCCGCAAGGAGGATTTCTCCTCGACTAGTGCTATGTGGGGACAGTGAAGACTCCTCTTTGACAAGTGTGAGGAGTCCTCCTTGGCCTGTAGCGGATACAAACTGCCTGTGTCCGCTTGGTAGGTGGACATGTCCCTGGCCAGAAGCCCAGGCTCTCTCAACCAAAGATCAATCATCAACTATTCCTGCTACTTACCTAGTAATATTACCCTATGAGAGCTTCATAATTGCTACGCTTGTTGTGTCGTTCCTAGACTAGCTTTTCCTGGCCTGGTCTCTTGTGACTGTTACACTTCCTTCTTACTCTGGTTTACTGGAAGACTTCCCGTTGGTCCGGATTGCTTAATTTAGAATGGCTAAACCTAAATTCTAAACTTTGTTTGGTTATGGGAACTCATCTGTCATCATCTTTCATCACCAAACAAAGTTTGGAATTTAGAATTAGCCCATCTAAATTAAGCTTTCTGGGTAAAGGGAAGTCTTCCATTGGCTTAGATATTCAAGAGTATTTAGATTCACCTCTCCCCGCACTTGCTTAGTTCAGTAGAGACCTCATTTTCCACTTCTACTGAACTAGGTAAGCAAATACACTTCTCTGGATTTCCCCTTTTTTCCTTCCCCCTTTCCATTTCCTTCTAATCTCTTATTTTCCTTTTAGCTGTTATTGTTGTACTGAGAGACCTCATTTTCCACTTCTACTGAACCAGAAATCCAACGCAGGTTCTAGAAAGCTGTCTCCCAAGACTATTGAGTCTTATTTCTAGATCCATGGAACATCCAGTGAGGAGTTGAAAGCAACTCCTTACTGGTAGCTTCAATTGTGCAAAAGAGCTTTGCAATGAGTACAGACCCCACTTTGCAGCTTGTCTTGCTGAGACAATCTGGTTGTTCAGAACTTTGAGGGGCCACAAACTGTGTTAAAAGTGGGCGGGTGAAATGTTGTTGATGGGAGTGATAATCACATGTTATGAGGGTTCTAATGTGGTTGAAGTAATCCATGTTGGGTGCCAAAGTGAGGGAGTTGAAGGAGCAATTGGTTTTGGGATTTTAGAATGCCAGCTCCTAAATGAATGAAAGGTTGACAACAGAAAGAACAATCTAGAAAAATATAGAAATCTAGAATCTGGAAGGGCTTCCAGATCAATGGGAAGTCCTCCATTGGAAGACTTCCCTTCAACCAGAAAGCTTAATTTAGACAGGCTAATTCTAAATTCCAAACTTTGTTTGGTGATGAAAAATGATGACATATGAGTTCTCCTAACCAAACAAAGTTTAGAAGTTAGGTTTAGCCAGTCTAAATTAAGCAATCTGGACCAACAGGAAGTCTTCCATTCTCCAATTCACAAAAAAAAAAAACATCTGTGCTCCACAATTATGACCTCCCCAAATTCACATCTGATTGATGACTGGAGGACTTCCTGTCACCCAGATTGCTTAATGTGGAGCTTCCATTTCTAAATCCCAAACTTTGTTTGCTGATGAAAATTGATGACAGACAGGGCTCCACCGCCAAACAAAGTTTAGGATTTAGATTGAGCCCATCTTAGATTAAGCAATCCAGACAGACAGGAAATCCTGCACTACTGGAAGACTTCCCTTCGGTTCTGTAGCCCCCTACAGAGCTAGATTTGGCCCACATTTTTTTTAATTTTACAGGCAGCTGTAAAATTACATTTCCGTCATCCTGGCATACCAAATTTAACCAACCACCCATCCACCTCCTAAAGCTATCATCCAATCACCCATCAAGAGCTCGACGCACATCCAATGATGAACTTCTCTCTGACAGGAAAGTGGATGAGACAGCTGCATGTCCAAGAAGAAGAAGACGACGAGGCCTGCATGGCCATCCTTGCTTTGGCCCTATCCGGCAAACCTACACAACTTCGAACGTTACGCACCTACCTAACTCGAGACGATCTCCCTGGCCACCCAAGATTCAACAGCGCTTGGACACATCTGCGAGCTGTTGGAAACGATTGCGCATTTGTCACTGTAATGGGCCTGGATGTGAAGACTTTTGAATCAATATTAGTCCCGTTTTCCATAGCTTGGGAGTCGGCGACTATTCCTCGGGCTGATGTGAATCCAAACGGGGAACCTCAACCAGGACGGCGGGCTCTTGACGCAGCGGGCGGATTGGCACTCTTGTTACACTGGCTCAGCTCGACGATGGCGGCGTACACCCTTCAACAGATTTTTTCAATTACAGCGGCCGTTTGTTCGCGCGATCTACTCCATGCTCGACAATGCTTGCTAGCCGTCCTGAAGGAGTTGCCTATATCACGTATCACATGGCCATCTTCAGAAGATCGATGTCGTGAATACTCAAACCTCATTGAGGGAAAGTATCCGCTGCTCACTAATTGTTTTGGATTCATTGATGGTTTGAATCTACCGGTCTATGTTGCTGGAGATGACAAGTGAGTATTTTTTCAATTAGGATGTAGAGATTTGACGGAAGCTGATTTATCTCCCCAGAACTCAGAATGCCTATTACAACGGCTGGACATGTGCGCACTACTGCAGTAACATACTGACTTTTGCGCCAGACAGGGTCAATCATCCATGCCATTCTCAACGCACCCGGATCATGGCACGACTCTAACATTGCTGAACGATTGTATGTAAAACTCATGGACAACACCCCACGGGGTACCGGCTTATCAGCGATACTGCCTTCCCCGATGCACAAGTCGACTGGATCATCGAATTCTAGCTCCAATGAAACGAGGCGATCGGGTTCCGGAGTCCCCTTGGAGTTTTGCACGACAAAAGGTGTTGAACAATCAACTGGTGTCTGCTCGACAGGCAGCTGAATGGGGAATGAGAGCCATTCAAGGCTCTTTCAGTCGATTAAAACTGCCTCTCCCTGCGACCGACCATCTATTTCGTGCCGAGGTAATTGAATTGGCAGTTCGGCTACACCAACTCAGATGCCGATCAGTCGGGATTAACCAAACACAGATAGTATATCAGCAGGTTGAACAAGATCAAAACCTGCTTGCACGTGATTTTCAATCAATGCTATTCGGAGAAATTACAAAGAAGTGCCACATTAGCCGCTATTATAATGGGTGGATGTGAATTTTGATGGGAGTCTCATGTTTCTATTTTTCTCGTAGTTTTATCTTTGTCTTTTTGTTACAAAAACAACACGGCGGCATTTCTTGTTGGTATTTACAGTTGAAATGATCATTGATCTTTGGCTTGGTCAGTGGCGTGTATGATTTTCATGATTGCATCACAATTGAAACATGAAAGTTTTCAAGTATTGAGTAGACATAACAACAATTGATGAGACAAGAGCATCTTAAATCGGACAAAATATCAATGAGGGAAATGATTGAGATATGGGATGTGATACATCACATGAGAGATAAGCAATACGATATGAAGTTCATTAGAAACCGAGCTACAAGCCAGTCTGCATAGCACTATGAGGATTGTTGACTTGGTCATTTGCGCGGACACCCTCCATCTCGCGATTCACTTGGTCTCCAATGATCGTATTCGAAGAATCACCGCCGGAAGCATTCGCATTGTGTGCTTGCGATCCTCGGTATCCAGAACTCGCGAAAGGAAAAGGTTGAGGGTTGAACATCGCCGATCTATTGTATATTCGACTTGCATCTGGAGTAAATCAATCTTGCCCTTCAGCGCTTGGTTTTCAAGACTGAGGCTCAAGATTTTCTGGTCCAACTCCTTCCTTTTCTCGTTATCGGCTGTGCGTAATCGATCGACGTCTTCACGCAAAGTTTGAATGGTTTTATTTGCCTCTTTCAGTTGTATCGCATAAAACTGAGCCATTCCATTTTCGATATCTCGTTTCTGACGGGCGCCGGATCAAAATAAGCGGTCAACTGATCGCTGAGGGCGGAAGAAGACCGATTGGTCTGATTAGGTCGTGAATTCATGTTGAATGGGGAATGGACCGGCGTTCGAGAGGAACCATGACGAACAGGGCCCACTTGACTAGCGCGTTGAGTCTGGCTCCAAGCGGAGAATGCCGATTGCGTAGCCGAGTTTGGAGCCTCCGCCAATTGGGAGTCATTCGGAGGTGCGGCATTATTTTCTGCATCGTCTTCCCCGTCTCCATTGCCATCGCTTAACACTTGCGCATCAGCAGGATCTTTGGCATCATTGACGTTGGCCGGTGGATTAGAAAGCTCCGCAATTCCTTCACCAACCCCACTGTAAACAAAAAGCATAAATTGTAAGTGACAGAAACCAACAAAAAGCATATAAAAAACCCACTCTTCTTTGTCACTGTCCGAGTCATTACACGCGATAACATGAGCTCGCGAGTCTATTGCTTTTTGGACCAACTTTGCCTCACACACATACGTTGGACAGTTTGGATCCCCGGTTGGTTTGGAGTGAGTTGCCAGGGCTCAAAATTTATATTTTAGCGGATCAGTCTCTCGGTGGGCTCGGTTATTTTCAGAAGCATATTGGTTGTACTGGTCCTGCACAAGCGACCACTCTTGCGATCCAAGCGGGAGAAACTGCTTGACTGCCGCAACCAAAGCGATGCAGTCGGCAGCCGAGTAACCTACTGACCCCTTAGCACGGCCGGGTCGTCGTTGAGAGGGGTTGGAGTAGCCGTCTGTTGAGTTGATGCTGGGGTGTTGTTTGCGCCTCGAGGCATTTTGAAACTTGATATGTGTTGGTGGTAGGAATTTGAGGATATGTAGAGCTAGCTTGTGTACAATGAGGATATGAAAAAACCTCGTGTAAATTTATTTTGACTTTAACATGGCCAAATCTAGCTCTGTAGGGGGCTACAGAACCGAAGGGAAGTCTTCCACTACCAGGTGACCCACTGCCACTCAGCCATTACTGGAGGTCATGACATGATTCCAACTGTTGGAATCTTATTTTTTATGATTAAAAACATTTTCTCAACAGTTGGAATCATTTCATTACCTCCAGTAATGGCTGAGCTGTACTAGGGGTGAGGTAAAAGTAGTTTTCACATTTGCACACACATCTTCAAGACAGCATATCTTTTAAACCTCTTGGAAATTCTGAAATATTTTTTGAGAATCATAATCCAAACTGTGAATTTCACATACTACAAACTTCTTGGCAGTAGCACAGCCATAGTTTGGATGTTACAACAACCTACTGCAAATTTCCTACCACCTACTTCATTTGGATACACATCTTCAAGACAGCATATCTTTTAAACCTCTTGGAAATTCTGAAATATTTCTCAGAATCAAACTCCAAACTGGTCAATTCACATACTACAAACTGCTTGGCAGTAGCACAGCCATAGTTTGGAAGTTACAACAACCTACTGCAAATTTCCTACCACCTACCTCATTTGCACACACATCTTCAAGACAGCATATCTTTTAAACCTCTTGGAAATTCTGAAATATTTTCTCAGAATCAAAATCCCAACTGGTCAATTCACATACTACAAACTGCTTGGCAGTAGCACAGCCATAGTTTGGATGTTACAACAACCTACTGCAAATTTCCTACCACCTACCTCATTTGCACACACATCTTCAAGACAGCATATCTTTTAAACCTCTTGGAAATTCTGAAATATTTTTCAGAATCAAACTCCAAACTGGTCAATTCACTTACTTCAAACTGCTTGGGAGTAGCACAGCCATGGTTTGGAAGTTACAACCATATTATTTTTGTAAAAAGTATGCATGATTCATTACTTCATTCTTTTTTTTGTAAAAGTATGCATGATTCATTACTTCATGCTTTCATTACTTCATGTCTCACTGTCCATCATTGTCAGGTGCGTTATCTGTTCAGGTGGTTGTTATCTGTTCAGGTGGTGGTGTTATATGGGGGCCCGTGCAGCAAATGATCAACTTTATTTTTGAATATTTTGAATATTTCAATATTTAAATCTTCTTTTTCAACCCACACCATATCTACGTCAAATATGACCAACACTATATCTCCTACTTTCCTCATCACTACCTTTCCGACTGCGCCGGCTTCACCACTATCCCGACACTTAACAAAGAACGCGTCCATTGATCAGCAAGACCTTCAAAATGGTACGACTCGGCCAAGCTAACCCTTTCAAACATGAATCTTTGCGAGAAAGACGAAGACGATTGAGGCACAATAGTCGACATGAACAGAACCGCAACGTGCTGGACTCTCTACTCCGAGGCGAAATCCAACCCTCTTTGGGTCCTCAGCCATCTACCTCCTCCGAGCCCGCGGCGGATTCCTACAGATATGGTGATGATGGTCCCTACGACGAGCTTCATCACTCCCCAGGCCCCAGTGATGTTCCAGAAAACGATCCGTTGTCGCTGTGGGAATCTATTCCGTGGACCATTGAATCTAGCAAGTCCAACAAAGACCAAGTCGCTCACCCTCATACCGTCATTGATCCTCAAATAAATGCGACCTTGCGAGCACACGACAGACGAGTAGTGCATCAGACACGAGCCAACAACTGGAAAAATGTCATGAACAAATTGTTTACTGCTTACTTGTGGCTCAAGAACAAAACAGCAAATTGGACCAATGCCGAGTCTTTCAATCCACATACAGCAAAGTTTTGCAAATGCGAAGAAGACAATCATCGAACATCATGTTGGATTGACCAAGTCGATATTGTCGGTATGTATGACTTCCTTATGCCACAAACTTGGAGTGACCTTTGTGGCTAAGCTATCCCCCCCACTTCAGGTCAGCAGCGGGTGAAGGTTAAATTTTGTCGATGCATGCCACGCTCCGTGTTCCTCCTTACACTTGGATATCTCCCCAGTTCTCCACTGGAACCAAGCACAGGTTTTTCAATGCGGTTACTTGCGTACTATGACTACTCCTGGCAATACTCTAATGTTCGATTGAAACCGTTCACGCAAGCACAAGGAGTCTTCGCAGAGGAACGATCTGAGGTTCTCTGGAATCATGCCCAAACCGAAGTGAGTGGCTCTTGATTCTACCCATTTTCAACAGTCACATGTTACTCATCCTCCAGCGCATTCGACGTTTATAGGGTCGCAAACTGGGGCAGTGCCTCTCCTCTGCAGTTTTGGTCTATCGGGAACTCCTAGCTATGAACAACCACCTTGTGGAAAGCACCCTTGGTTTAACAAAGGCACAGAAAATGGCGGCCAATGTCTGTCCGGCATGCTTTGGACCCTCCATGAATACCGGCCTGTCTCGACTTTCCTCCGTGAAGGACCGATTAATTTTGTCACTCGACGGGAACTTTCAGCATCGGCATCAAAAAAGTGCCACCAAAAATCATATCCCCTCATCACCCCAGAAATGTTTGTCCAACCGAACGAGTTGCAAGAAGTCCTCAACATGATTGCAGTACAGGAGCGCCTTCACAAGGTCCGCAAGAAGGTGTGTTTGCTCCTTTGATCCCAAACAAAAACTACAACATCACCTGAGGTGACTAAGAGGTGGCTAAGTTGTTGCTGTCATGACTAGGCCGATTGATGTGTTGAATCCCACAAAGCAGCCAACGACACACGAAATGAGACCACTTGGAAAGCGTGTGATGACACAGGTCTCATGGGATCATGTTGCCGACACGACTCGGTCATTTATCTTGCAAACATACACGGAACCGGTGAAAATCGTGCCCTACCCTTAACCATTCTCAAACGGATCCTCTCTGATATTGAGCCTGACCGCCCCGTTGGAGTACTGTACGATATAGGGTGCTCTTTGGATAAGTACATCAAATTGGTATGTATTTCTTTTTATTTCTCATCCAGATCCAATTATCAATTCGTCAAAACTGATTTTTCATGTGCTTTTCCTCATATCTCTGCATCTCAGCGGCACATTTTCCCCAAGGCAATTAATCGAATGAATTTCGGGACATCTATCTTCCATGCCTATGTGCATGAATGGTCCTGTCAACTACGATACAATCCTCGATATCAAAAGGGGTGGGGCCTCTCAGATGGGGAGTCTTGTGAGCGCCTTTGGTCTGCTCTTTCTCCCCAGGTGAGTCCCTTGAGATATGCGACAAGGAACAATCGCTTAGCAGCACTGGCACATCGCTGCAAATTCCTCAACAGACAAGGAAAAATCAATTTAAGTGAGTGCTTGCTAACTTGCTAAATTCTTACTTTCTTATCATGTAATCTAACAGTCTAACTTGTTTTCAGTTGTGTGGCTCTTGCGGAAGTTTGATAATGCCCTGACCCGTCGCGATACAGCAAAGGAAGAACTAGTTCAATTGACCAAACTCCGAAATCCTCACATGCGCCGCAACACCAATTATTCGGTCGAATTCTTTCGTACACAATGGGAAGATCAGGTGCGGGTTGGGCTTGAATCAGGGGATAGTGAGGAGCAAGAACTTCAAAAAAAAAACCTTGCGGAGTTTTTTGAAAATGAGGAAATACTAGAAAGTTATCGGTCAGTGGTTGTTCTTATGTGAAAATCGATTATTGCTGATATGTAGGTTCTCATTCATTTTTGCAGCGATTGTTTGATATCAGGAAAGTGGCCTTCCACTTTGGTTGCCGCCGAGGAGTTACTGGCTGCAATTGATCAGCGTGAGGCCAAGCAACAGGAATTCGCGGCTTCGTTTGGTAAAAGCTACAAAGACCTCAAAAGTGCTCGGACATCCGAGCAGGGTCTTGTTACTCTTTTGTGGAAAGCGAAATCGGATCTGTATGCACAAGCAGTTGCAGTCCAATCGGAAAGGCAACCACTGCGAAATGCAAGTGCTGGTAACATACTAGGAACACGTCTCAAGGAGAAGATCCTTGCTGCAATCAAACGACGTAAGTCGCCTGTGGAGAAGGTAATCAAAACATTTAACCAGCAACGAACCGAGTACTTCAAAAAGTGTGACCCGGCCCGCCTGAATCAACCAGAGAATCAAGATCTAACCTACGTGATGTTCCTGGAAATCAAACTTGACGACCCCTTTGGAGTGATGGTCATTTCTATCATGCCCAAGCTCCATGGGCAACTGATCCCCATGTACGACAAGGTATCAATGCAGTTTTGACGCTGGATCGAGTGGAGGAGGAAGTCGAGTTGATCACGCAAGAGCTGGACAGGGCAATTTCATGGGCATTTGAATACTGGAACTTGATTCGATTGAAGCTAGTCCGTGTTGGTAAGTAAGGTGTAGATGATTCCATGAATTGAATTTTCAGCTGACCCATGTTGGTCAGAAATGGCGTCATTGTATCCTCTTGATTACGAAGAAGAATTTGCTGGTATCTTACCAAACTTCCCCATCAAAGGGAAGATCCGTTTGCTGAATTTCGAACTCCGGGCTCAATTGGTGGCGCACGAAAAGTTGATGGTTGGATGGTCGCAGGGTGTGGATGGGTTGTGGAATAAGACTAGGGCTCAGGATGCGGGCCGAAGTCACCCTTGGTTTGACGTCATCAGTGGAATCAAATCCCATACGCATGGCCGCAATATGGCCATTATAGACGATGCTTTGGAACGTATGGATTTCGAAGACGAAGGGATTGAGTTGGAGTGCAAGGGTGATGAGGCTGAAGATACTGATTTGGAAGCGGAGGCCAATGGTAATGGTGAAGAAGAGGGAGATGGACAAGACCTGCAAGTTGAGGCAGATAACTCGATTGTGTAGTTTGAGCTGATCGATGGATCTCCTTTTATCTTGCATCACAATATTTTCTTCATTTATTTGCCCTTGACTCTGAATTTTGTACTATTAATGTTGATTGCCATCATTGAATTGAACATATAGTTTTGGAACTTGTAGAAATGAAAGAATCTCTTGAACATAACGACTAGATCGACTAGAGTTACAAGAAAATCTTTGGTGATCTGGAGCGAACAAACTAGCTGCAAAGCAGAAAACCAGACATTTAGACATTTAGACAAGTACAAAGGAGGGAAAATTGCCCGTTCATGACGTTTGCGAGTTGTAGAAGTTGAAACGGAAAGACTTTTACAATGGTTTATTATTTTATAACGGAGGCATTATACACCCTTACAAGTCTTACACACGACATGTAAGGGTGTTAGACTGTTATGTGAGTTTGGGGTGGCCGCAGGGTTGGTGGTTGTGAGGGGGGGGGGGCGGGGCCATGTTGGCCATATCCTACACATTCGCCGAATTGGCGAATTGTCCGTAAAAGACCCTTGAAGCATGTCTCTCATGCGGCGCGGACGTATGCTTCATGTAGGGTTTATGTTGACTACACAGGTGAAGTTGGGCTCTTTAGCGGTCGGGCGAGCGCTGCGCCCTCGCTAGGCGAGGGACTTGTTGAAGTTCCGCGCTGTGGTCTCCATGGGTTTGCGGAGGATGGTCCGCAGCAGTAAGGAGATAACCCTAACCCATATTTGAGGGATAATGGAGCTTTGGCCTTGGACTACAAATAGCGTGCTGCTCCCGCGCTTGAAGGACAAATGAAGGTGAGGAAACAGCTTCCTTGATGACCAGCCACCGGCGGCGTCACTCAGTCGCCATCAACTCCGTCCACCCGTTTCGACCTGCAACTCCCAAATGACGATTGGTGGTAAGTCTTGCTTCCTCAGCCCACATGCATACCCCACCCTCCCGTCTTGTATGATGAGCATAGCACCCACCAGTTTTGTTGCAATCCTTCTGAGAACCTAGTTGAATGTCGTATTCAGCATCCATTCTGAAGTCAACCATACCGGGTGTCATTTCTTATAATGTGTCTGATCCTCCTCGTGCAACTCCTTTCAAAAATATCTCCAAATTTGTATCTTTTGTAACTGACCACAATGTCTTGTCTTCTTTTTTCTGTGAAGGCAGTCCTTTCAAAGCTTTTCCCGTTGCGAGCGTCGGCTGGCTCACGTGCTTCAATGGTAAGACCCTTCGGAAAAAGGCAATGCCAATGGCCCTGTGCTCCGTTGGAGGTGTGCTATTACAATCATTGGAATTCCACACATTTTTTCCATTCGGGTGCCGGTTTTGTCAAGTTTCTATCATAGCTAACTATTGAGATTGTAACTCTGGTGACGTGGTACAAATTCAATTATTTTCATGGCGCAACAGAAGGTCATGTGTTGGACAGTCGACATAGACTGACAAGGAGGCACTGTCAAGAATGCTGCAAGAAAGACTACATATTAACAAAATGGGTGGGGCGGCTTAGATTGGTGAAACTTGCAGCTACAAAGGAGTCTGTATACGAGCGTCCATTACTTTGTTACAATGAGGATAGTGATCCGCTCTTTACGCCGCACATTTTGAGATTTGCTGTCCTGTCTGTTGGACGAAGAGTAGCCGTGACCGTAAAGATATACAAAAGCATCATATTGATGATCATCATGATGGTGAAAACCGGCGGTTGCGTGAATGTTGCCGCTGAAATGGGGAGGTCCGCTTGAGGATGTGGGGATGGTTCAGCGGTGTCTGAGGAAGTGGTATTCTGGGGAGTGCACCGGGCCGGGGCAGGTCCGATTTCAATTTTGGGCGGATCGTTGATGTTGAATGATATGGTGAGGTGAGCACTGCGCGGCGAGAGGGCACAGAGAGAATACATGTGGATGAATGGGGAGTTTCAGAAGTCGTCCAGAAGAGAGGCACTGACCGGATCCCTCCGTTGGTTCCACTAGCAAAAGGCTCGGTTTGAGCATTCCAACAACTGGACCCAGCTTGATGGCAGGGTCGGCCTCGTTCTTCACGGCCTTCGTAGCTGCATAAATATGTGGTAGACATAAACATTGTTTCCCTAATGATATTTTCTTAATGATGTGTAAGGGTGTCACTCACAAGCCGCCTTATAATTGCTATCCTTGTAAACCTGATCGTTCAGATCGTTGGGGAAGAAGATCTGTCCAGTTGCAGCAGCGTGTTGCACGGAATCCGAGTCGATTGTTTTGTTACCGGCAACTTCGAACCAGTCCGTTCTGACAACTATTGGGTACGCAAAAACAGACTCTCAGATTATCTCTTTCTTGTAGGTTATCGGAATCGGTCTCGATTAACTACGCAACTGGCATACAGATGGGGAGCCCTCTTTGCTGAATAATAGGTGTGATGAAAGAGGGGGTGATTAAGTTCTTTCCCAAGCGTTCCGGTTTCATGATAAGACATGGCGACAACTCACATTCCGGGCCAGGGTATATCGTGTTGAACGTAGCTGTCCCTTCGGCATCTAAACGAAAGGCCAGACAAAGGTGACACACGACATCAATAAATCCAATTGTCCAGGTCAATGGTGAATATAGGCCATCGACGGAGATACCTGTAGCCAAGCCGCCTCTCAACCACGAAGAACAGTCATCTGAGCTTCCAGAATAGGCGCCTTGATTGTTGGAGCCTATAGGACGACATGGAAAAGGGGCGAGATGGGATTGGAAATAGTCAAGTGAGTGAGTGGTTACCGCCGATAGATTTATTCCAAGCGGAAAGGCAATGACTGACCCATATTTCCACCAAGGCATTTTCTACTGGGGCGCAAGAGGTGGTATCGATGACTGTGATGGCAATTGATAAGGGTAATCCCGGTTGATTCTCCGTCAGGTTGGAGCGTAGAAGAGTGTTCCTACATAGGTCCAGAGGTAGATATGA
>SMGU01009035.1:0-12863 GCA_004348175.1 Puccinia novopanici
TTTTTTGTTAAAAAAAAAAATCCAGTCTTTGGGTAGGTATTTCTAATTTGTCTCAAACATGAAGCACAAGACTGACACTGCGTGCTTTGAAAAATAGCCTGATAACTGCGATGGTACCTACGAAGCCTCCTGTGACCCAGCAAGGCAGTACCACAATATTACTCACATACTCGAACAAGGTGGCGGCCAGGATGCCCTATCGTTCATGAAAAAGTATTGGAAGGATCAACACGGGAACGATGAAACTTTCTGGCAACATGAATGGTATTCACAATTCTCACCTCCAGCATTCCACGACCAGCATAAATTTTCACTGACACATGATTTTTTTTCTTACGCTCTATTTCTTCCCCTATAGGGCCAAGCATGGTACTTGCATCAGCACCCTCGAACCTCACTGTATGGGATCCTCCTACGAACCTCGTCAGCTTGCCTTGTCTCTTCCAGAGTCCCTTTGCCTCATAGAAGCTAATGTCCATCGCGGCCCTTGTACGAACTCTTCAAAAATGAAAACAAAAAACGCATTATCCTTATAGAATCTGAGGTTGTTGCTTTCTTCAACCGAACCGTCGACTTGGTAAGCTAAAACGAAAGAATGTAACCGTTTCAAGATTCCAGAGAAAGAAAACTGATCTTACTCGCTTCACAGTTTAAAGGCTTGCCTACTTACGAATGGCTCAAGGCTGCGAACATCACCCCCTCCACCACGACCACGTACAGCCTCGAACAGCTTCAAGAAGTCTCGAAACAATATACTGGCCAGGAAGCGGTATGGAACTGTCGCGGACACGTCTTGAATGAAGTCTGGTGGCACGTCAGTCACGCGAGAAATATTTCTTGATTCCTATGCCGATACACTGAACTGTTATGGCCGGGGTTTACAGTTCAATACCATTGGTACGGTCGCCGATGGAAAATTCGTCCATGCTGGTCCAATAGGCCCGTGAGTCGCCCCCTTCATTTTCTGCTCTCTCTCGGTACTAGGTACTTGCTTCTCACTGAACCTTGCTCTTTGTTTGTCATAGTCGATCCAAATGCCCCTCCAAAGGAATCCAGTATCTTCCTAAGGTGCTGATTTTAGGTTTTTGCATTTAGCTTGATGGACACTAATGATCAGTTTGAGCCCATTCGGAATTGGTAGGGTCACAGTGGCGGTGGTGGGGGTGGCGAACACCGTCCAAAAGATCCAGGACACCACCCGGACCACCCACCCAGTTCACGGAAACATTTCATTAACGTAGTCGATTCGGCGGGAAAGCACCACGGATGTTTGATCAGTAACGGGAACTGGCTCAGCCGTGCTACTTGCGCCTCCTTCTCCATCTCCGTTGGTCACGACGACAAGTCCGTCCTAGAAATCCGTACTCGCAAAGGGGCCTGTGCGTTCGAAAACTCAGTCTTGAGATGTGCCAAAGGACTCAAGTCAGAAGGCTTTGAGAAGGTAAGTCTCATATGATACCAAATATCTCAATCTAATGATGTTCATATTGATACATCCATCTCTCAGAATGGAGACCGGCTTGTACACGAAGGTCAAGAAGTCTTCTACTCGACTAAATTTCCGGAGGGCTCGACTCAAGTCCCCATCCTCAAATCGAAGGCCAAGAATGAACTCCACTTGCAAATCACCGCCGCCCATTGAAATATCACTCCCTCGTCCTCACTCCTTGATATATCAGTTTTCTTAGCCGTCCCTTGTGAACCATGTTCAGATAGGGACAATTTTCCTTCAATTCAATTTCTCTCTTCGGATATATCGTCTTTAATCGTTGCTTTGTAAAATTCTTCTCTTGTATTGTATCGTGTGGTGACGTTTTATTCTTTTCGTAGCAGACACTGTCATCTGCTGGAACATAGGAACACAACATTATACCCTTGGTCACATTTATTCCTTCAACTTGTGGTTATAGCAGATGTTTTTCCCTTTGATTGTGATACAGCAAGGTAGTATGTCACAAACAGCTGAGATGTCTGGTGTGGCAGAAATCAAAGTGAATATAATGGTTGTCATCAAAAGAGTGATATCAATAAACCTTGTGTTAAAGTGTATGGTAGTGTAATTATCCCAGTCCTGGAAAACTGTTGCATCATCCTAAGATCCCACAATTTTGCGGAGACTGATGTTAGAGGGCTGCCTTTGCTAACTACATGGACTTGACTGTTTGTGACTCCCAAGCAGATTGGATGTGGTGATGCATGAGTCTGTGCAACATTCTCTTAGACTGTGTTCATCCATCATGACAATACACTATAGGCACTCAGACCTTCATCCAGTCTATATTGTAAGCAAGTGAGCTCAGGTTAGGAACTCAGCTCATGCCGGACTTGACACAAGGCCCTTCCTCTGAGGGGCACACAGGCATCCAAAGGTTGTGTCTCAAGTCCTGCATGTAGCTCTACCAGTACCAGCCAGATGGCTGACACAATCCTCCACCTTTGGTTTCACATATTCCTGTAGAAGTCACCCCTTGCCGGTACCACCATTAAAATCAGGAGATTTTTCTTACTTAGATCCAACATGGCTACTTCTTTCATCCAACAGTTCCAAGCAATCATTTCATGTTTTCAGGACTAATTGCAAAATCCTTTTGTCTGGATTGTGATCCAGTAAATATAATGCTAAACCCATATGTCAAGCAGCATACATATAACTCCATCCAAATAAACATAAACATATTATAAGTCCATACACAGACATACATATACTTATCATACTTGTATTGACATTGTTAAAAGAACAATCTTTCTCACTTTGTCTTTAGTACTCTCACATCATCTTTGGTACCTCAAGTCTTGTATCTAGCCCTACCCACCATACACACATCAAGCTTTCCAAACATCAATAGAAAATCTTTGCTTCTCCCTCAGCTCCAGGAAATTACGGATCAGACTGGAAGCACTTCCCTTAATACACAAGCCATGACATCATCCTCCAGTGAATAAAAAAAATTCTCTGTATCTGCAACCTCATTGAAGAACTCAACATGACACCCAAAAAAATCATACATGCCTTCCTCACCAACACCAACTCTGATGTACAATTGTGTAGGTGTTTCTGGTATTTTGAAACAGGACATGTATTTCAACTCCTGATCTGGTTGCAGTTATTGAAGGTGGCCTCTCCAAGACAGCCTCTGGGGCCAATTTCTGGTGTCAGGTTGTACTGAAATGGGTCAATTTTGATTTTTTTTTCCTTTTTTGGATGTGTCTAAGTATGTGTGTTAATTCTGGCATGGATGCTCTCTATCTTGTAGGCAGTTGAAATTCAAATCAACCAAACTCCACCCAGTGGGAATTTCCTGGACAGTTCTTTCTACAGCAGCCAATCCATCAACCCTTCTTTTTTTGATAAGGTTGCTTCTGCTGTTTGTTTGATGGTGTTATTTACACAGAATTTCCATTATAATGGTCTGCAGCTATACAACATCTGTCAATTTGTGGCTGCAGGTGTCACTGAACAGATCAACTTTTACCTCCACGTCCTTGGCCTCATGTCTTCCTGTCAGATGGCTTTGCAGGCACTCTATGCATTATCTAATTGCACAGATTGGGGATTGAAGGATTCCATGAAGATCAATCAGTTGTGCGCCATTGGTCCAAGCATCTGCATCAACAATCTTGACATGGAGCAATGGGTGCATGCAAAGTCAGTGGACCATAGAAGCATGATGTTTCATGTCACTTGGGGCTATATCCATTGTCCCATAACCACACTTATTTCAAAACTGGATCATTCTAAAATGAATTTGGGCACCTACTACAACTCAATCAGACAGATCCCTTAAATGGTCATTCAGCCAAGTTTATTATTACCAACAGCCAAAGAGGACAAAAATTGTGAATCATTACTCAAGTCACAGATTGCACAAGTAATGTGTCAATAGTTTTCAAACCTTACCAGAAGGACCAAGCCCTGCCCTACAAGTTGCCACAGATCAATAAAGTGGACCACTCAGACCTGGATATCCACATGTTCAAACTAATGGAAGTATTGGATACCTCCGCCAAGAGATTTGGTCAGGTAATTGAGTAAATAATTGGCCAAACATGCCTCTCACCTCAGGAATTCTCCTTGCGTCTCCAGTTGGTACATGGTGATCTAGGCACATATAAGAATTTCAAATCCCTGAGAGCCATGCAAATTAAAATCAACCATCCAGATCACAGTCTCCACTTAATTTCCTTTGAATTGGGGGCATCCCACACATTATGGAACATATTGAAAATGATATTCACCTCTCACATGATTGATTCTTCCAAGACAAACAAATCTAATTAGGTTCATGGTATTACCTTCATGCTGGGGTAATTCCTGCAAACAAGGCCATACCCAAGAAGTAATTCAATTAAATGATAAAAAAAAAATGGAAAAGGTCCATCATGCTTTTTTTTTTTTTTTTTCCATTAATTCAGTCTCTTTTTATTCTTTTGTTTCCTCAATTATTCATTTACCTTATTTTTGAATTTGATTTTTCAGTGTCATTATGGGAACAACCTGAGATGAAATTCCCAAAAATTTGCCCACAATCCCCATCATGACATGGAATCAAATCATTGAGTTGTGTTACAGACAATTTTTTTCACCTACAGCCTGCAAAGAAAACTCCAAGGCAAATTGACCCCCCAAAGTTTAGAGTCAGCAGTAGGCCTCTACGCTTTGCTATAGGGCCAAAATAGCATAGTGTAGCAGTTTTTTTTTTCCTCTTCCTGCAATGCTGTAGCGTTAGCGGTGCTACAGGCCGCTATGCTACAGCGTTTGTAGCAGCTATTTTCTGCTACAAAATGGTGTAGCATAGCATAACAAGGCCTTTTTGCCCTCATTCTGTTAGCATTGGCTCAAAACTGCTACTGGCTATGACAAAATTCATTAGCTGTTAGCAGTTTTATGCTATGCTACGCTGCGATAATGCTACCATTAGCGTAGTGGGCCCAGCGTTGCTACAAGCTCCTTTTCCCAGATTTTTTGAATGTATGTTGCTCATTGCACAATTACTTGTGGTGCATATCCTTGGGTGTCACATAAATCCATCCTAGCCCATCTAGGCTGCATTTGGACCAGTTGATGTTGATTCTAGGCTTTCAGGAAGTTTAACATCAAAAATCTGCACCTGTCAGGACTAGAAGCACTAAGTTAGCAATACTGAAGTGTTGGATTCCTGAGATAGACAAAATAGAACTTTATTCTATTTCCAAGTGGGCCCATGAACTGATGCCCCATGGGAAATAAGAAGAGAGGAACATTATTATATTCTACTTTATGATTTTTATTTTGGTTCACAAGACCCACAAAAAGTGACTGCTCATGCAACAGTAATACGGCTTCACAAGGAAAGGCTTGAGGTGAGTAAATGTCAGGTGACATAAAGCTAATGTATTGAATCAATTTGGGAACCTTTCTAACTTGTCGGACTGAGCAGTCCAACAAGAGATTTGTTGGACAGCTCTGTCCAACTAGCACACCTGTTGGACACCACAATCCGACAGGTGGTAACTTGTCGGACAGCCTTGTCCGATGTCTACTTGGGCAAGGCTGTCCAACCATCTGGCCCGAGGACTGCTCGAGCCGCACTGCCCGACTGCAGTGCGGTCTTGCAAGTCCAACAGGTGGTCGGGCCCTGCCGCTCGAGAACCTGTCGGGCAGAAATGTCCAATTTCTGCTCAAACAGGGGGATCCAACGGGTGGGTTTGACCACCTGTCGGACACCTATGTCTGACATCTGGTCAGACATGCCTGTCCGGGCTCTTGTTGGACAGGCATGTCCGAGCAGATAATTCATGCAGTGAATGTTTTGAAGTATTCCATTCACTCTTTTGCCAGAGAAAATGAAGACATTGGAGAGGACTGGTTGATGTTGTGGATGCATTGTGCAAACCATGGTTAGCATTGTGCAAAACACTGTTTGTACTGTGCAAACCATGGTTAGCACTGTGCAAACCATGGTTAGCACTGTGCAAACCATGGTTAGCACTGTGCAAACCACTATTTGTACTGTGCAAACCATGGTTATCACTGTGCAAACCACTGTTTTTACTGTGCAAACCATGGTTAGGACTGTGAAAACTACTGTTTTTACTGTGCAAACCACTCGTTGTACTGTTCAAACCATGATTTGCATTGTGAAAACCACTCTATGTACTGTAAAACCATGGTTTACAATGTGAAAACCACTATTTGTACTGTGTAAACCATGGTTTGCACAGTGCAAACCATGATTTTTGAAAAGAATAGTTTGCATAGTGCAAAATTCAAACAATGGTTTCCACAGTGCAAAATATTTTGAAAAATGCAAACCACTGTTTGCACATTGTGAATTTATACTTTGGAAACCATGGTTTGCAATTTGCAAACCACATGGTTATGGCTTGCACTGTGCAAGCCACTTTGTTTGGACTATACAAAACATGGTTTGGAATGTAAAAACTATTCTGTTTGGAATCTGAAAACCATGCTTTGGACTGTCAAGCCTATATTTCCACTGTGCAAACCAGTTTTTGTACTCTGAAAACCAGTGTTTGCACTATGCAAACATGTGTCCTGTGCACACACTGGACTGTGACAACACTAGTTGGAGTGGTGCAGTGATTGCACAGTCCAAACCAGTGTTTGTACCATTCAAACCATTCAAACCAGTGTTTTCACTGTGCAAACCAGTGTTTGCACTGTGCAAACCAGTGTTTGCACTGTGCAAACCAGTGTTTGCACTGTGCAAACCAGTGTTTGCACTGTGCAAACCAGTGTTTGCACTGTGCAAACCAGTGTTTGCACTGTGCAAACCAGTGTTTGCACTGTGCAAACCAGTGTTTGCACTGTGCAAACCAGTGTTTGCACTGTGCAAACCAGTGTTTGCACTGTGCAAACCAGTGTTTGCACTGTGCAAACCAGTGTTTGCACTGTGCAAACCAGTGTTTGCACTGTGCAAACCAGTGTTTGCACTGTGCAAACCAGTGTTTGCACTGTTGTTTGCACTGTCCAAACAG
Organism: Puccinia novopanici; assembly: GCA_004348175.1. Classification (NCBI taxonomy): domain Eukaryota; kingdom Fungi; phylum Basidiomycota; class Pucciniomycetes; order Pucciniales; family Pucciniaceae; genus Puccinia; species Puccinia novopanici. Next base: position 6,979 of record SMGU01009035.1, read on the forward strand.
TGGTTAGCACAGTAAAAATATTGGTTTGAAAGTGTTTTGAAAGGCCCAAACAATGGTTTTCACAGTACAAACAGTGGTGTGCAAAGTCCAAACCATGCTTTGCACAGCAAAAACACAGTATTTGTACAGTGCAAGCCATGGTTTGCACAGTACAAACAAAGTGGCTTGCACTGGGTTTGCCATACAAACCAAGTGGTTGTCACAGCACAAACCACTGCTTTCTTAAGAAATGCCATGCACAGTGCAAACCACTGTTTGTGCAAACAATGTTTTTCACAGTGCAAACCAGTGTTTGTGCAAACAATGTTTTTCACAGTGCAAACCACTGTTTGTGAAACCAATGTTTTGCACACTGCAAACAATGTTTTGCACAGTGAAAACCCTGTTTGTGCAAACAATGTTTTGCACATTGAAAACCACCATTTGTGCAAACAATTTTTGCACAGTCAAAACCACCGTTTGTGGAAACAATGTTTTTCACAGTGACAACCACTGTTTGTGCAAAAAATGTTTTGCAGAGTGAAGACCACTGTTTGTGCAAACAATGGTTTGCATAGTGGAAAGTTCAAACAATGGTTTCCACAATTCAAACCACTGTTTTCACATTGTAAATTTCAACTGTGCAAAACAATTTTTGTACTCCAAAAACCATGATTTGTACTGTGCAACCACTAGTTTGCACTGTTGTTTGCACAGTTCAAACTGTTGTTTCATCAGGGAAAACTGTTGTTTGAAGAGTGAAAACTGCTGTTTTCACAGTGATCACAAGCAGTTTTCACAGTGATCACAGTGAAAACTGCTGTTTTCACAGTGATCACAGTGAGAACTGCTGTTTTTGGTTTGCACTCTGCAAACCTTGGTTAGCACTCTGCAAACCTTGGTTAGCACTCTGCAAACCTTGGTTTGCATTGTGCAAATAGTTGTTGGCACTCCACCAACCTTCTTTTGCATTTTTCAAACTATGATTTGCATTGTTAAACAGTGTATTGCTCTCTGAAAACCTTGGTTTGCATTGTGCAAAGAAAAAAAATTAAAAACAAGCAAGAAATAATGATACATAATGATAAAGAATGTAAAGTAAAATCAATAGTGAAAATAATGTTTGCACCATGTGGACAATTCCCTCCTCATGAAACTTCCCAGCAGTTGTATGAGGAGGTTCCCTCCTCATGAAACTGCCCAAGCAGTCTCATACATGAGAGGGAACCTCCTAAGATATCTGTTTGACCCGTTGGATGAGTAGGAAACCATCAAAGAAAACTGCATGGCCAACTTCATGAGGTAGGAACCTCCTCAGGAAACAGCTCGGGAGGTTTGATGAGGACAAATCCTTCCAAGAAAACTGCATGTCCATTTTATTTAGGAGGCAACCTTCTCAAACAAGTTCCTGGCCATTTTTTTGAGGAGGGAATCTTCTAAAACAATTGCTGAGCTAGTTTTTTGAGGAGGGACCCCCTGCAAACAACTGCTTGGCCAGTTTGATGAGGAGGAAACCCTCTCAGATTAATGCTTGGCATGTATTACACTTCCTTTTTATTATAATTTTGTTGACTTATTTTTCTTACTTTTCTTATTTTTGTTATTTTGTTATTTTTGTTATTTTCTTATTTTTCTTATTTTTTGTATTTTTCTTTTCTTTATTCTGTGTTTGGATTCAGAAGCTATTTTTACCAAGTATACTGACGTTTTTTTTTGAATTTGACTTGGTCAGTGGCTTAAAAAAGAGACAGTCACTGATAAGTTCATTTGAATATTAAGTGCCCAACCTGCTCAACCAATCTTGACTCAAAATGATTTGAGAATTGTCCATAGCTTCATGGATGTACGCTATGTAACTCACAGCAGCTTACTGTAATACTGAAGGACTTCCGTCAGTCTGGAATGCTTAATTTAGATGGCTAAATCTAAATTCCAAACTTTGTTTGGTGGTGGGAACCTGACTCTTGTCAATTTTCATCACCAAACAGAGTTTGGAATTTAGAAATAGAAGCTCCAGATTAAGCAATCTGGGCAACAAGAAGTCCTCCACTTTGGGACATGATTTCAAAAATAAATTTGTTTGAAAAACATTGTTGGCAATAAGGATGAAAATCGGGCCTCCAAAAGTATAGTTATAGACAAGCAAGGGAGCTCCCTGCTCATTAAACTGCCAAAGCAGTTTCCTGAGGAGGTTTCCTCCTCATTAAACTGGCAAAGCAGCTTCTTGAGGAGGTTTCATCCTCATTAAACTGGCAAAGCAGTTTCTTGAGGAGGTTTCCTCCTCATTAAACTAGAAAAGCAGTTTTCTGAGGAGGTTCCCTCCTCATTAAACTGGCAAAGCAATTTTCTGAGGAGGTTCCCTCCTCATTAGACTGGCAAAGCAGTTTTCTGAGGAGGTTCCCTCCTCATTAAACTGGAAAAGCAGTTTTCTGAGGAGGTTCACTCCTCATTAAACTGGAAAAGCAGTTTTCTGAGGAGGTTCCCTCCTCATTAAACTGGCAAATCAGTTTTCTGAGGAGGTTTCCTCCTCATTAAACTGGCAAAGCAGTTTTCTGAGGAGGTTCCCTCCTCATTAAACTGGCAAAGCAGTTTTCTGAGGAGGTTCCCTCCTCATTAAACTGGCAAAGCAGGTTTCTGTGGAGGTTCCCTTCTCATCAAACTTGCCAAGAAGTCTCCTGAGGAGATTTGCTCCTAATCAAACTCACCAAGCAGTTTTCTGAGGAGTTTCCCTTCCCCTACTTGTCAATATCCTTAGAAGTTTTCCCAGGAGTTGTCAACCTGCCTGATTCCAAGGATAATCTTTCTAGCTACAGGAGGAGAAAAATGGCCAAAAGTTTTAGAAAATATATTTCTTGTGGACAGTTTTGGAAGATTGGTAATGGGTATTGGAAGTTGGTATCCAATAATATTGGGATAAGAACACAGATTTGACAAAAAAAAAAATAAGCAAAAAATCCATCTTATTATGAATCTTCCAGACGTGCCTGCAAGCAGGGGTGGTTTGGATCCCTCTTAAAGGAGTTTTGCCACAACATGGATTATGCAGTCAATAAAAGATATATTTCCAATTTTGCAACATTTAAGAATCCCACACCATCAGCTTTACAGTCCAGTTGACCAAAGGTTAAGGAGCGGTTAACTAAGCCTTGGTGGGTGAGTAAATCAGTCTGGTTATCTAACCCACTAAAAGGTGCAGTGAACCAAGGTGAAAATGTGCTAAACCTCTGGTTAACACCTAAGAACTAGTTGCACTATGCAAACACTAGTTTGCACTGTGCAAACACTAGTTTGCACTATGCAAACACTAGTTTGCACTGTGCAAACACTAGTTGCACTTGCACACTAGTTTGCACTGTGCAAACACTAGTTTGCACTGTGCAAACACTAGTTTGCACTGTGCAAACACTAGTTTGCACTGTGCAAACACTAGTTTGCACTGTGCAAACACTAGTTTGCACTGTACCAGTTTGCAGTGTGCACACACCTAAGAAAATAAACAATCTAAGATTAAGCTGTTTTAAGTTTTGAGGAGGAGGTGTGGATGGAGATTGGAGATCTTGAAGTTGAGCCTTAATTGTAAGCTTGAAATTGACACAGATTTAGAAAAGATTAGCAGGTTGAAGAGAGAGTGGTATTAGGAATTCTACTTTACAAGTTGGATAGAGCTGATGCTGCACTGCAAAAGAAACTTGTTCAACCACCTGCAGTTGACATGCAGAAATTGCAAAGAAGCTTGTGGCTTTACTCAAAGCTTCCTCAAAGAGTTATTCAACCAAGCTTTGATACACAGTCACTGTGCATGCTGCACAGTGACCGTGCCAAAAAATCTATATATGCAGACAGGTGGAGTTTGGATGGCAGTTTGGCTGGAGCATTGTGCAAGTCAACTGCAGGCACTTGACTGAGTTTTTTTGCAGTTCTGTTGATCACTTTGCAAGATTCCTTGAATAAATGATTGAAGTAGTTCTGGTCAGATTTCTCAGTGAGGTAAGGATCTTTCTGTCTTGATCTTCTTCCTTTTCTTGAAAACTGGTATCATCGTTTAAACCCTACCCAATTTTTTTCCCGAATTTGAGTATTAGTGGTGACACTGAACTTGAAGTAGAATTAAAGTGACACAGGCACATGAAATAGCTGAAAAACTCAAACCTTTAACCTTAAAAATAACCCACCAGATTTTCTATTAATTTCATACATTCTGCTGCCATCATTATCTCAATTTTGTTTTACAATAATAAGATAGAAGTTGCATTCTACAACCTAATGCTTAGGCAGAAAGCCTCATCAGTACATCAGTTGAAAAAGTAAAAAATTCTGAGCCTGAGTGTGTCACTTCTGTCATCATGATATATACACCCAAAATTATATAAATAAATAACTAAGAAATCTCTACCCCATAGCAACACTGGGCCTTCCATTCTAATGACCAATCTGCTAACAGCTAAAAAATTTTCAGTAGCTTTTAGAAAATTGCCCTAATGATAATAGAAAAAGGTCCAAAAAAGGCCTTTCTGCACTGTGCTACAGCGCTTTTTAGCAGAAACATTCTGCTACAAGCGCTGTAGAGCAGTGTAATTTAGTGTACAAAGAGCCACTAAGGCTTCAGGACTGGCAACAAAAAGGCTGCTATGCTACAATTTTTTGAAAAAAAAAACATAGCATAGCATAGCCTGTATAGTGGCCCACCATTGCCAATGAGATTTTGATCAGCTTCTAGAATAGCATCAAAGTTGGATTTTGGTCTTAAATCCTATCTATTTTCCGCAGTATTCTAAACTTCATTGATGATTTTATCCTCCATTTTATGGACACATCTTGTATCCTTGTAACAATTTCAAATTTTTTAAAATTGGTCATAAGAGTTATTAATTGAACTAATATACTTTATTCTCCTTGGGATTAAGGGTGATTCCCTCATGACTATTGATCCAGTTTATTGTAAGGTATACCCATGCATAGTTTTTTATACTGATGCAGTTCCTGGAACAGTAATGCTCATGTGGCCTTGACGTCTCCTCAATGTAATAATAACTGTTAGTTCTTGGCAGCACATGATGCACTAATACTTTTGCTGTCATGCTGATATCATGACTTGTTGATGCATCAATGGTTGCCCCTCTCCTGTGACGCATACAACCAATCAGTGGAAGAAAATCCGCAGGGGTGCTTGGCATCTTCATCACCAGAATTCCATGTTCCCCAATTTATCTTCATGTTTCTGAAGGACGAGGTGTTTGTATTATGGATGGTGGGTTGATTGCAGGTGCAATGAGGAAGAATAGCTGCTTACATAATCCAGACCGTTTTCCTGACCACAGTACTGAGGTCGGCGATTGAGACTTGAAAAGCGCACCAACATGGTCAACAAGCCATTCAAGCTGTCAGCGATCCTAGTTGGCCATTTGCAAGATGTCAAAGCGGTCAATTTCGTCAAGGATGATCGCATCTTGTCATGCTCACGAGACACGACAGCACGAGTTTGGAAGAGAACGGATGGCTATGGTCCAAACAGCTGGTTTATCAGAACTCTAATACTGGATTTTGAATGCAATCGGAGCGATCACTGTCAAGGAAAAAGGTTTGGGTCCCACTGGACGTCCCGCTTCTGTTTGCCGCTGCTTCCATGGGCCTTGGTAGTCTTACTGATTTGCCATGCTGCTATTTTTTGTGCAGAATATATCATTAGTGCTGGCCAAGATGCGCTAGTCCAACTTGGCACTGCATCCTTCACCGGATCAGTCGTATGTCCTGAATTCGTCCTCGCTGGTCACACCTTGAATTTATGCTGTCTGGACGCATACGACGCTGGTCCGCAACATGAGCCTACATCTGCAGTGGAAGTTGGGATTGTACGGCGATCATCTGGCGTAATAATCTTGCGGTTTTCAATCTGCGGGGCACTCCGC
>SMGU01009040.1:0-18206 GCA_004348175.1 Puccinia novopanici
ATTTCCTTCTTCCACTCCCCCCAATCCATGTAATTGTTGTTCATCCATAGTTTATATATCCTAGCCAAGCATGATAAAACTTCCTCCTCTTTAAAGAATGTCCTGTGCATGTACTCATCTGCTCACAATACCTCTGCCATGTGCTTTGGAATTGTAACGCAAATAGAAAACCACACTGTGAGACCCCCTGAGAAATTTCTAAAGGAATAATGGCCAGAGGCCAGTGAGGACAGAAAAGGGATGAGCTGAGAATCAAGAGCAGAGTATACTCAGGGAATTAGCTCAGTAGATGAGAGGGACTCAACAGAGCATGTCTCACTACCATGGGCTCACAACTAAGTGATTATGTATTTCTGATGGGGAACAGAAGAAATACAACATGTAGAGAGGGCCTGAGTTGACGGCCTATGATGAAAAAGAACAGAAAAGAATGAAATAGAAAAGGAAGGAATGAAGACCTCTTTGGGGCTTGATCACAATTCTAAAAATTTCCCTGATCCTCATGATTCACTCATAGCCACTTGAGCACATCTGATGCATCCTTGAGAATAAATAAGCCCTCAGTTTTTCTAGGATTGTCCCCCAGAGTCAATCAGTCACCAAGAAAATCACCACAAAGTGCCTGAGTATTTCATACAACTTCAATAAGTTTATAAATAATTCAAACTAATAGCTTTGTATTGAACAAGTGAAAAGGAAGGTGGTGTACTGTGGCAACGGTGGGCAGATATGTTACCCAAATGGATAAATTTGTCTGTAACGTAACCTTTACAGTTACGTTATCTGCTGGTTACAGATATTGCAAGTTCAGTTACGTTATCCATCCCAGAGAAAGGCCCAATTTTCTGATAGTTACGATACTCAATATTTTGAGCAAAACCCAGTTATGTTATTCTATTTGCCAAATATGGATAACACAAGTGTAATGGGCTTGTGGGTGTGATATTCAGTAACTAACTTGGTCAATTAGAGCAAGATAATTTTGCTCAATTTGTCCATCAACTGTTATTTATGAATTTCTCCCCTTTCAGCCAATGCAAAAAGCACCCTAGTGCAAATTGAACTCACAACCTGCAGTCAATACACAAGGGCAGCTCTTAACCACTACGCTAAATCCGATATCTGGCTTTTGTTTTTTTGACACCAAGTTACCAAACATTATCCTCCACAAAGTTACGTTATCATTCAGAAAAAAAAAAATTCCATAAGTTACTTTACTTTAGTTACAGCCAAAAATAAGTTACTTTACAAAAAAGAAAAATCTGGATAACTAAAAAAAGTTACTTTATCCAATTTCCCTGCTGTAACGTATTGTAACGTATCTGCCCATCGTTGACTGTGGGACTCGAACCCGCAACCTCAGCATTCATGAGTGATGCTCTAACCATTGACACTACGGGCAATTAGCAGTCGCTGCGGCCCGCAGCGTCACCCAGTCGTTGCAGATGAATATGCATTGCCATGCTTCGTCAGCAGAAGCGACAGTGAGTGCATACGCAACGACATCTCACCCACATCTCATGGTAGGTACTCAACACCTCCATTTATATCCATATTCATTGTTATCTCTGTGACCCACGTCATCATCAATACAAATTCATTGCATCACATCCCCCTCGTGCTCACCCTTGTTACTCAAAATCTCATAGTACCTACTCATCACACAACAAAAAGCCACGATGACACATCACTCCCACATAAGATAAATAGGCACGGCACCACTTTGCGGATTCAACTCTACCCATCTTCCTAGCTTTAATCATCCCTTCCAGCATCATCAATCAATATTCCCCGCTGATTCACAGCTTCGCCATGGATCCATCTCTCAATGCTTGGGCCACCTCGAGTGGACAATCTGGGCCTCTCCCTGGTTTACAAGCTCTTCTAGTCAGCAATCAACAGACCAATACCGCCCCCTCCGCCCCACCCAACCCCTACGAAGCAATTATTGAAAAGCTTACCCAAGAAATCAACACCCTCAAATCCAATTCCAAACGTGAAAAAGCTGCATCCAAGTCCAAGCCAGCCAAAGCCAAGAAGGTGGCATCAGCTTCGACGTCGAAAGCCAGTAAAGCTGCTGCTCCTTTGGCTAGTTCTACTCCGAAGAAGAAAGTTCCCGTGACTGCTACCCCAAGCGCGGCGAGCGAGCAACATCTGCCCCTCCCAACCTCACGACCGAGAAGACGCCCTTAAAAATTCGTAAACCAACGAAAGAGGTCGCTGTCGTCAAATCCTCCCCCACCCCCAAGCGGCATCCTCAGCAGATGCAAACAGGCGACTTTCCGGCCGGATTTACACCAACTAAGGTAAGAGTGTTTTCTGCAGCCTTGTCTTGACTAGTTTACTGATGGCCGAAAACTTTCACAGACTGCCTTATTCGTTCACATCAAGATCCTCTGGGGACTTGTGAAGCAAGACTCGGTCCCCAAGCCCCCGAATTAAGCACCCTCCAACAGTTTTACAACCAATTTCGACGAACGGAGCAAATTGAGGAAGCGGTCAGAGGGACTAATAGAACCAGCTCCCTCAATCAACGGGACGTAGTCTGTTTCCAAAATGTGCAGGGTGGCCGCATCAAGTTCGGGAAGTCGATGATCCACCTCGGAAGCAACTTCGTCAGCTACGCTCAAGCTCTCTTGGCCCGATTAGGCCTTCGTGTTTGGTGCCCCAACCTTGACGAGGACTCCGCCTCATTGTATAATGCGGCTCATCGGATTGCTGCTCTCACGACGTTTACTGAGCTTGCCTCGACCACAGCCTACGCTTACCTCAAGATCGATCCGGAAATGGCAACAGACATGAGTCTGTTGATTCCAGCCTACAATCATTTCGTTCACTACCTCCAACTCGAGAAATACAAAAAGGAGCTCAAGAAAATGGTAAAGTTGCCCAAGATGCAGTCCATAAGAAGATCAGCAAAAATCGAGAAAGGGTATGTCTCTTTTTTATGTCCAAATCACAGAGGCTTGTTCTGACTTGGATTTCATGTAGTTGAGGGATGAACGACGTGACTTTGCCATTCTCAACAAGTTCCCCAAACGATATCGTGACGTTTTGGAGCAGATCGCTGCGCACAGTGATGACGAGGAAGTCCCAGGCAAAGGCTTCTACAAGATAAAGACCCTGCCTTATTGTTCGAAGAACGCAAATCGGTTCTTTCGTCGTTTGGAGGCGGTTATGTTGAAGGCAGCTGAGTCAGACCCACTGGCTAAAACTACTCGCCGCAGGGTTCGAAGATTCCCCAAGAAGGAGCCTGTAATGTCCACCTTCAAGACACCTCCGAAAGGCCTGCCGATCGATTTCTACTGTCCAAAGTGGTACCATGACTTGCTTCCCGCCCAGCAACAATCAATCCCCAACCGGAACGCGCTGGCCTTCCTCCCCACGCCAAGGAATCTTTGTTATCCGGACCCGAGCGACACCCGGACGAAAAACTGGCGATTCGACTTTCACCAGAAAGTATTGGGAGGTCTTGGCCGAACCGTATGGCCTGTTGGGGGCCGAATCATCTTCTGACGAGGAAGAAGAGGACCGTGAGGACGAAACGACGAAGAAGGAGAGGGATCGATTTGACCAAACCAAGCCCCGAAAACTCTGATGATGACTACTATGATGAGGGTGAAGCTGGCGATTCGGACGATTCGGACGATGACAATGATTTTGTTGATGATGAAGAAGAACAGGACGATAGCAGTGGGAGCGATGGCGAAGGTACAGACAGAGACTCTGATGATGACTGTACAATGGCCCCAATCCCGGAGGCAGAGGAAGACTGGTAAATAACTTCGTTCCCTGGCCTGTCTGCATGTCGTTGGTAGTGTTTCATGTGTTGTGCTTGATGTGATGGTGGATACATGCTAGGATTGCTGTAACGCAATTCTTTCCCTTTTTTGTTTGTTTATCTCTCTCTATCTGTCTCACATGAAAAAACTCCTCGCTTGTCAATGTATTTCCTGTTCTTGTCTACTCTCATGTGATCTGTTGGGTAAATTGCTATGAATACAAAGAATCTTGCTCACACCCAAGAATTGAAATATGTCCCTTAACATAATCGCTTGCAACATGTGCGCCTCTTAACGGGGAAGCACCACTGAGTTCACTGGTTGCGGCAAGTGTTAGTTGCGGGTCTAGGACCTCAGTTCGGTTGGGAGTCTCATTGCAGCATATGGTGACGGAAGTGAACAACTGCTGCTAGCAGCACATGAACAAGTAAAAAAAAGTAAAAACATAAAAGAAGAGGATAGATTTTTACAGACGATAGGCGGGAATAGGGCAGTTAGAAGGTGAAGGTGGGTGGCCATGTTGAGCAGCCATTAGCTGTCAGGTTGATGCCCGCTAATGTTGAGGAATGCATCATATGCCGGGGGATCAGGGATATTCCGTTCTCCGGGATGGAGAATGTGTTTTTTTCCAGGAGGCGGTATGCTGCCAGTGAGACCACTTGAGATGGCAGAATAGCCTCTTCAGTGGGTTCCACTCTCCCAACAACCATCCCAAATAAAAACAAAAGATATCGGAACGGCCTGGTTGGAACTGCCGTGTTGACCTTTGGGTATAGATTGGTGATCTGTGACATTACCAAGAATTCTTCTTGGTTACCTTCCTTGTTCGTGTATTGGTAACACTGCCGCACAAGACCGTACCTCATTTTGCCGTTCACGTTAGCCACTACACAATTCCGTGGGCTCATTGACCCAACAACCACGTCCCTACAGCGGATTGACATTACTGGCGATACTTCTGGGGCAACACCCAATGACCCTTCGGGACCGGGAATGTATCTCGATGAACCACCGTCCGATCGCGGCCAGCTAACAGGTTAAAGAGCAGATTGTACCGGCTTTCCACCAGCCAGACTTTATTTTTCTCTTTGGCCTCGGAGTTTCGTCCCTATCAAGAGCTTGACCCAGGAGGCCGTAGTCCGGGTTGGCCATCAATCGCTGTAATCGACACCCGCGCGTCATCATTGTTCTGTGCATTTCATCTGCACATTGAAGGCGTCAGCACGGGGCAGCAACCCATCAAGATTGAGAACGCTCACCAATCTTGTTATTTGTGCTTATCTTTTGTAAGAAACCAATGAGTCGCTCGCCTGGGAACTCTGCAATACTTGCCAAGGGACCCCAATCCCACATTTGTTGGGGAATATGAAGGGAAAAGTGATGGTTGGGTTGGACCTTGACGCCTTCAAATAGGTTGCCAACAGAGCTCGAGTATTTTTTGTAGTGAATTTCAAATCGATTGATGTCGGCCTGTTTGAATTTCCAAGTCTTTTCTAGTTTGTTTTCAGGCTCCAGCAGGTTTCCGTTGGATTGATTTTGATTGAGGAGGAGTAGATTATCATGCTCTTGTGCCTTTTGGATTGACTTGAGTTTTGACTTGGCGATTCCGGCCAGATGGTTAGACAGCTTCCTATTATTCTGCGTGACTTTCTAGTGGGCATTTACATTAACATAAGGATTCAAAAGTCAGTTGACACTTGCTATGATTGCCATCCAGCGAGCATGCTTACCTTCCAGTCGCTAGTGTCATTTCTGATGAGTTTTTTGGTTGAGCTGGGGTTGTGGCTGCCATCCAAGTACTGGTTAGTTTGTTCTGGGTTGACTTGGTATTCTCGAAGTTCCTCCTTTTTCGTTTTCTGTTGTTTTTCTTTTGTCATTTTGTTTTTGTTTCCTCAGAAAAATAACAATCTTTTGTTTTCTTTTGCTTGTTCCCGGAGGGACGCAGGGGAGAGGGGACGTAAGTCCATAGAGTGGCTGCGGAGGAGCGGATCCTGCGGAGCGTCAGGTAGGTGGATACTCACACGGAAGTGGAGACTGGTAGAGCTGGTAGATTTTCCCCCAGCTCCTTACCGTCTACCTTATCCACCACACCACAGCTCCCGCAGGCCGAGTCGCGAGGAAAATTTGCAAGATAAAAGGGAGAGAATGATTAGAACATTACCTCACCGCCTTGATAACCATTACTTAAGTTTACACATTAGAAAGATCTAGAATACATTACCTCATCAAATTCATTAAACAAAACATAAATCGAAATGGAAGGCAGTGCACCAGTAACTCTAACACAAGCGGAAATCGAAGCCGCGGCAGCCCTGTTAGGGAATAGACAAGAAGTCGGAACGGGAATCGAGAACAGAAACGGAGGAGATGCGGGAGGAGAACAAGGAGGAACGGAGACGAGGGTAGAGACATCTCTGGACGACATATTAGAGGGATTAAAAGACCCAAAAGGTGAGATAGAATTCGGAAAAAAAAAAAAAAAAAAAAAAGAAAAAGATGAAGGTCCAGTATCCGATTCCTCAGAATGAGATGGACGGAAAGATTACCTCCGAAAGGAGAAGAAGTAGATACATACCTCCGATATGCCTCCGAGAGGAGAAGGATTTGACCTATAGAGATGCGGTCCCTCGTGTAGCAATGGGGTTAAGACCCAAGATTAACGATGCCTCAGATTAGAGATGCCTACGGAAGATGAACGGTTTACTGACATTAGTCACCCATAATTTAGACATAGACAGTCAAAGGCCGGTAGAACGAGAGATCCCGCGCACCAAAGAACCAACGACCACCGAGAGAAACCGGGAGGACGTAGCCTTCTTGATAAAAGAGGCGAGATCGGCACGGGAGAAAGGGGACCACGCGGCGGCAGAAGCCTATATGCGATCAGTAGCTGAGGTTTTCAAGGAGCCGGAAACAACAAGACACCCGGAGATCCAGGTGATCGAATCCCTGAGCACGCCAGCGGGAAGCCGAAAGAAGAAAGCCCAGAATGAATCCGAGGTGATCAAACAAGGCGAGGTGTCCTTTGTCCCGGGAGCGGTGCCAGAATTTGGCAGCTTTTGTGGTTTACCCACATTTTACCACAAGAATGTGAGAGCGATGCACGGGTCGGTCCCCTTAACTATCTTCGATCCGAAGTGGCAACAACAAGCGGCGGCAATCTCGTCCACCAAGAAGACGGGGGACAAGTCAGCGTCGATAGAGGATAAGAGATACACAGGACATCCGGCTCCCGACGAGTGGTCTCAGTCACATATACAGTGGACACGCAACTACCAATCGTTTTATGAAATTGTGAAAGATCATTACAAGTACGAAGTACTAGCGGAGGCCATTAAGGGCCACAAAGAGAATGTGGATAAAATAATGCGGCAAGATGGGTTTTGCGCGGGGTTCTGATACGACCTCATGATCAGGAACAACGCTTTTCAATGCGAGATGTTCAAAGACGGAACAAAAATATTCCCCGATATCTCAGTTCTTCGACATAAAGAAGCCCAGGAAGCGTATAGCGAAGCGAGGGCAAACGACGAGCTTAAATACCCGGACAATCCGTACGCTGTGGGCGGTGCGAGGGACGAATGGGACCCATATACCGGCAGTAGGAAATTCAACGGGAACAAAAGACGCTTCGAGAGCGATAGGTTCAATGATAGAGGCGGAAACCGCGGATACGGATACAACGACAGTCGAGGATACAACGACAACCGGGGATTCGGAGGGAATGGATCCCCGAGAGAGGGAAGACGTCAGCAGAATGAGAGGGCAAGAGAGAGAGCCAGGAATTTCCGGAATAATAACCGTGACAATCGAGATAACTAGTAGGTATCCACTAGCCACCCGAACTGTGTTGTAGATTAGATCCACGTGAGACTAGGTGGTAGTGAGAGGAATGCACTTACCGGAATGTTGTTATGATTGTTGATAATCTACTATATAGTGAGAATCCGAAGTCGAAGAGTGAGAGCTGCTGGCAAACAAGCAGTGAGAGACTGAGTGCTAAAGTAAAAGATGCAGGAGAGGACCCCCCCTGTAAGAAGTGGCCAACAGAGGTAGTCTGCGAGATGGTAGTCCCAGTGTGGGAGGAAGCGCTAAAGAACGCGGGTCTAGATGAAGAATACAAAGATGTACTTCAGGGCTTTGTACACGGGTTCGATCAGGGGATCCCGAGACACACAGTTCAAGGACGAAGTTGGTACACACCGCCCAATCATTCTTCAGCCGAACTTGCAGCGAAAGAAATCAAAGAGAATTTAGCAAAAGAAGTCGCGGCAGGTCGGATGTTTGGACCATTCACGCACGAAGAGGTAGCAGAGAAGTTTCGATTTTTTAGGTCAAGCCCCTTAGGATCAGTAACGAACTCAGACGGATCGATACGACCGATAAACGATTTGTCGTTTCCGCATGGCCTGGCAGAGACCCCCTCAGTGAATTCTTTTGTGGACAAAGCGGAGTTCGAAACCACTTGGGATGACTTTAAAGTCGTTGCACGATTCTTCAGAGGCACGCAAGACCCGGTAGCACTAGGACTGTTCGATTGGGCGAAAGCATATCGACAGATTCCGACAGCCCCGGATCAGTGGCCCTTTCTAATGGTCCAAGATTTCGATGGCAAGTTACTCCTAGACACGAGGATAACGTTTGGTGGGGTAGCAGGTTGTGGGTCTTTCGGACGACCAGCAGACGCTTGGAAGAAAGTAATGAAGCACGAATTCGACATTGTACAGATTTTTCGTTGGGTGGATGACAACCTCTTTGTGAGGAATGTAGGGAAGCCAATCAATATGGAAGACGTGGTTGTGAGGTCGAAACAGATGGGAGTGAAGACAAATGAAAAGAAGTACTCAGAATTCGGACCCGCTCAGAAGTTCATTGGATTTGTCTGGAACGGCATCGACAAAACGGTTGGATTACCCCCGGGCAAGAAAGAAGAGCGACTGTTGCAGATCGAGCCTTTCCTTAAACAAGAGGCAAAATTTTCCGCGAACGAGGTCATGGTGTTAGCGGGCAGATTGAACCACCTGACGTACGTGCTACCACAGCTGAAATGCTACATGCGGAGCATCTATCGTTGGCAAATGAGTTGGCATAATATGTCGGCGCTCAGAGGGACCCCAGAAGACGTGCGAGCGGACTTGCTACAATGGAAGACCTCACTAGAAGCACATACCACGATGGATCTGATCCCGGACCCAGACCCGACGGACATCGGTTGGATCGGGGATGCGTCCACATCTTTCGGTATCGGCGTGCTCATTGGGAAGCGGTGGGCGCAATTCAAGTTACAGCGAAAGAATCAATTGGTACCTTGAGGGATAGCTTGGCTTGAAACAGTGGCCATAAGGATTGGCCTCTTAATGCTTCTACAATTAGGGGCCACGCCGGGGAAACTTTTCTTGGTTTACACCGACAATTCAACAACATTCGGGGCGGGCCACCAGAGAAAATCTAGGGACCAGAGCGTAAATGAGGAATGGAAACGCATCCAAGATTTATTGCTGAGCAATAAGATAGACATTGTAGCCAAACAAGTGAAGTCGGGAGAAAATAAGGCAGACGGCTTGTCCCGCGGTGATAAGGGGAAGCACGCCGAAAAAGACAGACTAGTCCTGGCATTGCCCCCAGACTTACAACAAATATTTGTACAGGAGTAGTAGTGACATGGAGAAAGTGCAATGTAATTAACCCGTTGAGTGGGAATTTTCCTTCCGAAATCCCTTGGGAGAGGTGACAAACCGTGTGAGATGCTTGAGTTCTAGAATCAGTAGTCCAGATCTCGTTCAGAACTATACCCGACGATAACACCTCCTCATCATAGCGCACACCATGGACCTGAGGAAGATCAGTGAATTCTTGCGAGACGGAACACACGCAAAACCGCTGTCGGAGGTGGAACGACGACTCCTCGGAGGGTGGAGAGAGTCTACCCTCGTTAGTTATAACGCTGCGGTAAAGAAATTCTTGAAGTTCAAAGAGCACTCAGGAGGCATACCTTTTCGGCTCCCTCTATCCAGCGACGATGTGTATCGGTTTGTAACTTGGGCCGGGAGAGGCGACTTGGACGAAAACACCGAGAAGATTACGGCGATATCAATCAATAGGTACATTTGCGGGTTGAAGGCATGGCACGTGTTCCATGGATCACTGTACCCGAAGGATACGGAGCCGAGAGTGAAGTTGTTGTTGAAGGCCTCGGGGAAACAAGACAGCCTGATACCGAAGAAACCGGGAAAGTCCCCCGTCCAGATTACCGACCTCGACGCTTTGACGGACCTCCTCAACAAACGGGGCCCTGAGGAAGCGGCGGTAGTAGACCTAGCAATAGTAGCATTCTGGGGAATGGCGCGAATGGCCGAACTCACGTACGCAAAGGGGCACGGGCCAATCCCACCAAAGTCAGGGGTGACTCCACAAGACTTGACGAGATTGGAGCGTTGCACAATAATCAATATCCATAACGCGAAGACAGCCGGCCCCGGAGAAGTACAACAACTGAAGCTAGTGCAAGTTAAACGGAGCAAACTTTGCCCAGTCTTAGCAATCGAGAGACGCCTAGGGCAGACGAACTCGACGTCCGAGTCCTTGTTTGGGTACACGACGTCGAGCGGGAGGCAACACCTTACCAAGAGGAGAGCAAACGAAGTCCTCTCAGCGGCATGGGCAGAGCTGGGCCGGCCCGGACTATCGGGACATTCCTTTCGCGTTGGGGGAGCATCTGGGGAGCCTCTTTGCGGAACGCCCTCGGCATAGACATTGAAGACATTAAGACGCTGGGCCGGTGGACGACCGATTGCTACAAGCGCTACATCAAACCGCTGACGAGGGACGAAGTTGTATCTGCTTTAGAGACCTTGAGGAAGCCGACACAATGATTGCAAAGGAATTTTATTTCATAACGCCATACCTCCCGCTTAAATCTGCAGTGTGGTGGAGCTCCTGCACATGAGAGTTGGGTGGCGCCGGGCTCAGGCTCCTGCTTGGAGCTGAGTTGTGGGTCGGGCGCCCCCATTTTTCCTCTGGTGTAGAGGACGTGCTCCGAGCACTCGCCATACCATGCCACTAGAGTAGTGACAGGGCGAGGGCTCTACACCCACACAAGGCCAGTTTGAGATTACCCAAAAGGGAAACCTGGACTGGCCCGGGGGATGCGGATAGGGGAATAACCCTATTCATCCTGCTAGCATGTCCCCTCCGGAGCGAACGGATGGATTGCTTGTTCCCGGAGGGACGCAGGGGAGAGGGGACGTAAGTCCATAGAGTGGCTGCGGAGGAGCGGATCCTGCGGAGCGTCAGGTAGGTGGATACTCACACGGAAGTGGAGACTGGTAGAGCTGGTAGATTTTCCCCCAGCTCCTTACCGTCTACCTTATCCACCACACCACAGCTCCCGCAGGCCGAGTCGCGAGGAAAATTTGCACCCACCATCCCACCCTAGGGTCTCCCGCCCTGGGTCGGGCGCCCCCATTTTTCCTCTGGTGTAGAGGACGTGCTCCGAGCACTCGCCATACCATGCCACTAGAGTAGTGACAGGGCGAGGGCTCTACACCCACACAAGGCCAGTTTGAGATTACCCAAAAGGGAAACCTGGACTGGCCCGGGGGATGCGGATAGGGGAATAACCCTATTCATCCTGCTAGCATGTCCCCTCCGGAGCGAACGGATGGATTTTTCCACTGCGCATACATCATTCAAAATACTTGGACCCTCTTTCGGCTCCACTCGAGGGGGGCTTTTGCGCCGCAGCAGTTGTTAAGTTCCCTTAAGCTGATAGGCCGTAGCGCAGATCTGCGGAAGATTACCGCTACGGTCTGGCTGAGACCCTATACTTGGGCAGCCTGGAATGAGCCCTCATTCCTCTAAGCAAAACTCTTGAAGCGGACCATATCTCCACGCCTGGATGAAGTGTCTACAATCTGGCTGATGACGCAGAAAATCAAGCCTTCTGACTGTGGTAGAGCCACGTTTCCATGATACATTTGGCATCCCAGCATCTCGGTTGAGATAGCCCCCTGAGGTTTTGAAGAAGTGGCAGTTATTATGATGGCAGATCTTCGGTGGTCTCGCGACCGAAAAAAAAAAGGGAAAACTGGTGCCCGTTGGAAGGATGCTTTGGCCTTAATGACATGGACCGGTCGTGATCACCGAGATGGACTGTATGAGCGAGCAGCAAGTAGAGAAGCGTCATCTTGTTCACTGCCCGGCATTCCGCGGAACCGGGTGGATGAGACACACACAAATCTTCACCACCGACTGGATCGTGAGGCTGATGGCCCCCGTCTCACACTGCAAACTTTGGTTGCTGCTCTCAACCCAAGACTCTTATATCATCGCTACGTATCCTATCCTCTTCTCCTTATAAAAGATCAAGAACCAAACCCATCTCATCCACAAAAAGACAATAAAACGCCCTTTTCCCTTCCTCCCACCTGGTATCACTTCGAGATACCTTCACAGAAAACAACATTGTGTATATGTATCGTGTAAATAAATAACCCATCCTGCTCGCAACTCCTTAGATCATCCCTTAAACCTCACTAGCGGCTTGATCTTTTCAAGACAATTGGTCGTTTCATTCCAGTCTTTTGCTCCTGAAATTCCTTTTTTTCCCCTTTCTTTTGCTTGAACATTCTACACTAGTTGCGATCAGTGACGATTCCTCGAGCACCACCAGCTGCGAGATCTCCTAAGACTTCATACGCTTGGTAAGTCCTTCAACAACCATGAGTTGAGTCTAACTTTGAGTTGTTGTTGACTTGTGTGGGTGCCATCCATGATATCTCCAGCATCCTTCTCCCCACAAATTGTACAATAAAAAATGTTTGCCGAACAAGCAAACCAATTGTTTCCACCAAGCAATTTTCCAGTGAACTTCGAGCTCCCTCGCCCGCAAGGTTTGTGCAGCAGTCCCTCTTATTAAATGGTCTGAAAGTTCATAAAGGCACAAAATTGACTGATGTCCTGGACTTGAATGCACCCTATTTATAGGTCCATCTAACGAGAGTCTCCTGCACACTCAAATCCAGATGCTGCAATCAAATCCAACCTGTTATCCCCAAGACATCATGGCCCCCGCCAGTATGGAACTGTTTGATATATTCCAATCGATTGACCAGTTACAGTTGGTGCAAGAGCCGAATGCTCCTATGGATAAGCAGGCTTATGGGCCGGCGGTCGGGCTCATATCCCCCAAGTCGCTCAGTTTTGGTGCTGCTCAACGGGCCAAGGGGGATGTCGTCTCAGCCGTCGGTCTGGGGCTAAACTCGAGCCAGTCAATCCAGCAAGCAATAATAAGCAAGGATAGTGGTAGTCTCAGTGTCATGGGGTTTGGCTCCCATGAGCTAACTCCAGCCACGAACAAGCAGATAACTTTGGGATTCCAGAATGGAAGTATGGGATGCAGTCAGAAAAACAACGAAAACATTGGGCATGAGCAAGGGATGAAGAGCTATCCATTCAATCCACATTTCCAGTCCAATGGTGACAATAGCTACATCAGCCCCCCAGCCGCAAGTCTTCAGTCCACTCGGCTGGATCAGATGTCTATCTTGGGTGCTGATATCACCAACTTCCTCGACTCGGTCTTTGAGGCACCTCCCGCGACGCCACTCGTCACTCCAGGAAAAGGCGCTTGGACCTTCC
Source organism: Puccinia novopanici (assembly GCA_004348175.1). NCBI lineage: Eukaryota > Fungi > Basidiomycota > Pucciniomycetes > Pucciniales > Pucciniaceae > Puccinia > Puccinia novopanici. Next base: position 13,422 of record SMGU01009040.1, read on the forward strand.
CCAGCACGACTCACCCAACGCTCAACACCGTTGAGAACGTGGGGTTGAAATCACTACCACGGGGTTCTAGAGTTGATGGGTCTACCCTTGACACTCGGCAAGAAAGAAATTCACAAACGGGAGTCCTGAGACCACTGTGTAATGGGAAGCCACCCACGCCAGCCAGAGGCGAGATTCCGGCAACTCTGAATAACGAGCGAATGCCAGCCGGCGGCACACGGCCGATAGACCACATCCTCGACCTGCCGAGGATTGCGCGCAAGCCGGATTCTCCTGTCAACTCGTGCAGCGGATTGGGGCCGGATCTGGTGCTGAAACGCAAACGCTTTGAGGAGGAAACGGACACGCAATTCATCTCCTGTAGGACCATCAAATCCGCCCCGCGTCTCATTCTCAGCGGGAAAGACTCCAACGGCGCTCCCACCTATGCTCCGTTGATCACCGTCTCCATTCCCTCCCTTCCCGCCATCCCTGATCTCAATTTCGCCTCTAAAAATCTCTCCAAAAATTTCTCCTCCCGTCGCACTAAGTTGCCCTCCAATCATCCCAAGAAAGCTAGGCTGCAAAATAACTGAAACACATAAGTCCCTCTCACATTCAGAGCGGAAGATTCCTTATCCCCCTCCAGAAATTTCCTCTTTCTTTGTGGACCATTCTTCACACATCTATTCTCTTGTTCCCGCTTTTTCCAGATGATGAACACGGAACTAAGGCTAGATACATTCCTTTTAGCCTCTCATGATGTAGATTTGAATGTAAATAGATATATATATATTCCAAATAAAAAAAAGTACAACTCATGAAAGAAATGATCATGGAGCAGAAGATGGCCGATAAATCTCTGACTGTTATCATTTTTCACAATAGGAATGAGGAAGAAAGTGTTCTTTTTTTTGGGAAGGATGTGTTGTGTTTTTTTTTTGTGAAATAGACATTCCTAATTCAAAGAACTGAATGTTACACTTCTAGGAAAAGTTTCTCAACCAGAAAAACTTGATATTCAAAGATAGAAAGGGGCCCTTGTGCATGCCAACTTTGACTACTGGTTGAGTGCATTTCTTTATTTTCTTGAATTGAATTGTCTGAAAATCTTGATATTGAAAATTATCTTCCCTATTCCTATAACCCCCCTCTCATATTCTGAAAAAGGGATCGAATTCTAGGGATGTTTTTGGACAATATGACAGCTTGAATTTTTTTTTTTTTTGAAATATAGGATGGGATATAATGTGATTACATTTGGTTTGGATCAATAGAAATGAATGGAATATGTCAAAAGGTTTGCAAATGATATGAGTGAAATAACTGAACCTGAAAGAGCTTAAAAAAATATGAGACTAGGTGGAAGCCAAAACCTACTAGCAATGATGGGCTGCTACACTATTTGGACAAAAGATTGTAGTGTAGCAGCCAATATTTTTGCCCACAAATCCTGTAGTTTTAGCAGCTCCAAAGAGTCACTATGCTAAATTAAGCTGCAATAAAGTGCTTTTAACGGCAATTTTCTGCTAAAAAGTGCTGTAGAACAGTGTAGCAAGGCTTTTTTTTTTTTGGCCTTTCTCTATGAGTGTTAGTTCAAATCTGCTAAAAGCTATGAAAAAAGTTGTTATCTGTTAGTGGATTTATGCTATTATAATGCTACCATTAGCATAGCAGGCCCACTGTTGCTACTATTCATTATTTTTGAATGAATAAATGTGAATGGAACTATGTACTATGAAACTTGAGATAACATTAGACAAAAAATTTTACAGTTCAGTCCAGGGAAAAATTTATCCAGAAAAAGAATTCTAGTTTCATCTTATTATTGCAGATTTACATTAAAAGAGGAGGGAATCATGAAATTTTGAGGTCTGTAACTCTAGTGAATCAAAAACTAAAACCTAGCTTTATTAGAAGCAACTGAAGAACAAAAGAGAACAGTCAATATGGGATGAATAAAAATAAAAAATAATGAAGAATGAGTTTTCTTGATGTTCCTTCTGATATTTTTTTTCCTGATGGTAAAATCAAAGAAAAAATGATATATACACTGCAAAAAAAAACCGCTCAACTGCCTGCAGTTGAAATGCAGAAATTCCAAGCAAGCTTGTGGTGTTACTCCAACCTTTCTTCAAGAGTGATTCAACCAAGCTGTGATGCACAGTCACGGTGCACCCTGCACAGTGACTGTGCCAAAAAATTTGAATATTCAAACAGTTGGAGTTTGGATGGCAGCTTGGCTGGAGCATGTGGCATGTCAACTGCAGGCAGTTGAGGGAGTTTTTTTTTACAGTGATAGATATAATAAGAATGGAAGGTAAAAATAGAATAAGCCTTAGAAAAATGTAGAGAGTGTGAATAAATGAATGATAAATGAAAGAGACCAGGAACAAAAAAAAATAAACAAGGAAGTGAAAGGATTGGCAATATCTCTAGCTGAGCTATTCCTTGCTCCTCCTTCATCTAATGTATCTTGGTGGAAGAAAATCTACAATTTAAGACTGGTTTGACACTGAAACCAATTGAATAATTTCTGAAATAAACCAATTCAATACAAAGCCAATTTAATTCCCTTGAATTAGAACTAAACCAAGTAATCACAACCAATTTCAAGTGAAATACAGATTAACTAGGATTGAATCAATGATGAAATTTCTGGCAATGTATGATATATACTTAAATCTGAAAAAAATTGTTCAATGAATTGACTTGATGAGACAGTAGGAGAACAAAACATTTATCTCATCAATATCATGTTTGAATTTCAGTTAATTTATTTTAGCCTCAGTTGGTTCAAAAAATTATATTCTTCATCATCTCCAGAAGTCTTATTTTCTTAAAAATCTTTCTTGATTTTTTTTAATAATTTTTTTATCTTCTGAAGGCTTTTTTTCCTAAGTTTTATTTTTGATCTTATGGATTCCTTTTGTGTTTTTTTTTATTACTGATGATCTTCCTTTTTCTTTGCAAGTATTATTCTGTTTTCTAATTTTCTATAGCTTATATTGGCTGCATGAAAAATTGTTTTTGAGGATCTGATGCTTGTAGAAGGGAACTTGACTTTTGAAAGCCACACCAATTCTTTGCGTGTCTCTTGTGTCCTCATTCCAAATTTCAACACATGTGATGAGACATTGTCAGCTGCAATGTCTTCTGAGACAGTTGCAGAAGAGAGAAAAAAAATAAAGAAAAGCAATACACCAGTATACTGGAACATTCATGAAAAGATAGGAAGTAAATCAATGAACTTCCATCTGGAAAATTCAGAAGCTTATTTTTTTTTCTTAACTTAAAAAGAATTTTCATGAATAGTTGTCCTATGTTCCCTGATTTTGGATCTTGTTTATCATACACATTTTTTGATCAATCAGTCTTATAAATATTACCAATAAATCAATTCCTTTTATTAATAGCCTGACACCCCCATCTCAATAATTTTATCTCTTTGTGAGTTAGTGAGCTTACCCTCACAGTGGCCACTTTCTTCACAAAACTATTAAAAAAACATTTCTTTGGAAAAAAGGGTTTTGGTCTGTTTTGGTGGTTTTATGGTAATCCAAAATCTTTTTTTTATGCCACTGAGTTTTGGCAGCTTGTGATTGATTGAGTATGAACAATTTGAATTTGGTAGTACATTTAACTGCCTGCAGTTGAAAACACAATCTGATCAGAACTCGTAGAGTTATCAAGGTGAGAGGAGGGAGGGGTTGCTTTACTTCGTCTTCATTTTAGACGTGGCTTAGGCTTTTTTTTTCTGGACTGGAGAATTGAGAAAGCCAGAAATGAATCTGCCTTATAATTTTTGAGAAGCAGAAAAGAACAAAAACTGGTCCAAGGTATATGACAAACACAATATTTTATAAATGCAGTCCGTCATGGGTGGAAATAAGAAGATCCTTCAATGGACTACAGTTGGTTGAGTCCGCCTATTGATGGTGTTGGTCACATGATGACTGGAAAGAGTTTGTCAATGATGAGACTCCTGTGTGTCTCTGTGTTGGTGATTTCCCAGGCTCAAGCGTGTTAAGGATGTGGTTTGTTTCAGGAGTCAACACACAACACGAACTGGTTTGTTTCCGTGGGGCAAGTCAACTGAGTAGAAGAACCATTCCGTCGCAAGAAACCTTTTCTTTTTTTCCTCATCATCCAACATGACCAGTGGTACTACCACCGCCATCAAGAAGACTCCAGCAGCTCCCGCCGATCACCACCAGTCGGGCGACATCAGGAACCGAGACAGGATCGGCCAATACACCCAGTTCTGGAAAACAAAGTCATCCGATGATACCGACCAGGACAACCAACACCGCATCAAGGAGTACGAAAGCGTCACTAATTCCTATTATGACGGCGCCACTGATCTCTATGAATACGGCTGGGGAAAGGTCAGATAACTTTCACTCATCGTTCTGCACCATCAAAAGAAAACGAACCGAGAGTAAGAGATTCAGTCACCAAGCCTTGACGAAATCCTCTGTCATGTAATCCATCCCAGAATTTTCACTTTGCTCGATACTATCCGGGGGAAGCGTTTCAACAAGCGATTGCCCGGCATGAGCATTACTTGTCGGCGCAGATAGGCTTGAAGAGCGGGATGAGGGTGCTAGACGTGGGGTGTGGCGTGGGCGGTCCGGCGCGAGAAATGGCGGTGTTCAGCGATTGCCAGATCGTCGGGGTGAACAACAACGAATACCAAGTCAGACGGGCCAACAAGTACAATGCCGCCGCTGGATTGAGCCATCAGATAGAGGTGGTCAAGGGCGACTTCATGCACCTCGTCGAGCAATTTGGCGAGAATAGCTT